>JZLH01S0613788.1:29485-52612 GCA_001188425.1 Eucidaris tribuloides
AATGATTATCAGTAGCCTATTGCAAACAGAATTCCTCTTGCGTGCACATACTGTACAATACATCAAATCAAACGAACACACAAAGTTTCAGTTACATTTGAATATTATTTAGTTTAATCTTACATGACTTCCCACAGGATATTTCTCATATAGTGCCAGAGTAACATCGAAATCAATTATAAAATGTCCATTCATCAAAAACAACCGGGACAATTTTGCTGATAGGCCTATCATCCATGCTGAAGTTCATTAAGTTCGTAATGAAACGATGATTTCCAACATATCAGTGAAATCTGGTCTCATTGGTCGTCGCAACACTGATGTTGTGTTGACTCCGCCAGCTGTAAACCAATGGATGTATCGCTGTCGTATTGTCGTAGAAGCCCGGTGCTGCTACCATCTTGTTGAATGACGTGCAGTGAGATGCCGACGGGTAGTAAGTGCGACGACACTCCGATGATGAATATGACGTAGAAGTCACGTGGGGGCAATCCTGCTGGAGGAAGACCGATCTACTGGTGGTTGATGTCCTCTCGTCTCGGCTGCTACGAGCGAGGAAGTCGATGGACATCAGTGGACTGATGCTGCCGGTTTTCTTACAAGGTGGTGTCGACGTCGACGTTCCTTCGATGACGTCACACGATGACTTCCGTTTCCGATTCTCATTGTTCCTCATCTCCGCCATGCTCGCATCCTGAGAGGTGGTGACGTCACTGGATGAAACGCTTGACATCGTGGCTGAATTACGTGTAGCACAACGATGGCGGGCTCGCCTGTTCTGAAACCACACCTACGAAAATAATGAAAAGAAAGTAAGAAAATGAGGATGAGAACGTTATACTCGTCGAACTCGATCGCCATAAATAAAGTTTTAATTCTTGTTATTATATGAGTGTTACTATGTTCGTCTTCCCAAACGACTGGTTGTAAACACAAAAGGACCGCTTATTTAATAGTGCGAATGTCGTGTCTAAAACATAAGAACATACGAATAAGAAATTGTTGATAAATACAAAGAACTATAGGATGATGACTTTTTACGCGTCGAACTCTTCATACATGAAATTTAACAGTCATGATACTAGCTTGCCGTCTCACTCTACCGGTGCTTTGGTCTTAATCAAGAAAAAGAATCGCTCATCGTGAAAAGAAAGGCCAAGTTGGTAGTGCGATTACGTTGTCGACAAATGGGCATATGAAATAATTATAGGATTTTGACTCTATACGCATTAAACGAATTATGAATAAAGTTTTATAGTCACGATACCCAGTTTCTGTCCCTCATTAGGGTCGATACACTCAATATCTAAAAAATGATTCAAATATCATAAAAGTAAAGACAGGAAAGCTAAAGTATGATACTGTTGTCAACATATGAGCAAGTATCAACTTGTCGAAATGCTCTTTTTATGTCGACATAAGCAAAAAAAGAACGTTAAAATTACGGATTCAAGAAAATTGTTTAACATTAAACTCTTCATTAATACGTTTGCGAGTTCCATTCCTGCGTTTTGAATAGCTGTAATGTATATGCAGAGGTTTGAATAGTATACAACAGTACTAGTCAACAACAAACATAATCTAGTTTATAGCGATGTACGAAATGGCCAATTATTTTTTTTATTTAAAGTAACGTCGAAACAACATGTAAATAAAGATATATTATTTACATGAACACACAGTTACACAATTATTGGTTATGATAACAGCACTTATATTTATAAAGAAATACAAAGTGTGATTAAATGGTTTTAATTAAATGAAAAAAAGTTGAATGAATTCATTATCACTTGGCTGATTTATTTCAGTGTCATGGGTACAATGACATTTTGTCAATCCCAACTGATGCGAAGCGAACGCGATATAACTTTGTTATCGAAGGTGTAACCTGCAAAATATTTTGCCTTCAAGTATTCAGAATAAACATTCTGGACTTTTAAACAAAGATGGCGCATAACACGTGTTGTACCTAAGTGTAGTTTTAAATGTTACCGGCCACTAAACTTGTAATCGTTCACTGCTGTGTAACGTATAAGAGGTAAGTCAATGGTTACGAGTATGATTTGAATATTAGTCATTGATGTCCTATCAATATTCGGTTTATTTGTTTACGTTTGAATATTGCATTTTCATATGAAGAGACACAACAATAAAATGAGTTTTGTTGTTTCTTTTTCTTTTCCTTTTCATTTCATTGCACTTGGAGAATATATTTGCTATTATAAATATCATAGTGTTTATTCAAAGTACCTGTATTCTCGCCTCTGTGAGTTGAAGGGAAGATGCCAGTCTTTCTCGCACGTCGATGTCGGGATAACGGTTCTTGGTGAATTCATCTTCGAGCTGCTCCCGCTGCCATTTGGCAAACATAGTCGGAGGTCGACGACGACGAGATTTGGTAGAAGCCATCAAGCAAGGTTGGAAAGACGATGTCGATTCGGTCATATTGATCAAAATCTAGGAAGGTATTACTGAATTACTAACGACGAAGCAAAACGAAGGAATGATTAAACAGTAATTTCCGCAAACCTTAAAGAGCGTTGATAAGGTGTAATTGAACAGTCAACTTTTAAAAACCTGAAACAGCGTTCATGAGTGATCAATGTGATAACGTCTTGATTATTTAATCTCATTCGTGGGTAGAAAGCTAATTACCCCAAGCTGGAGGATTAAAAGAATGAACTTGATTGGTGGAAGCCATTGACGAATGAGGAGCAAGCGTCTGTCCAAGGCGCGTTCGCATTTGTTGATGACGGTCTATATTCATCTCCACCGTTAATCCCTTTCAAACTGGATCAACGTATTCTCCAGGAGTCAAACAATAGATCTGTCGACGTAAGTTCAAATGGTTAATGAGAACTCGCCGACAAACATGATGACCTGTTTGATGCCGGCCGCCCTTTGAATTTCTGACACACGTCAATCATTTTCATTCGTCCACGACAGTTGATGATGGCAGATTTCTTCTAACTCTGCATCAATTTCCAACAATGTGATATCTACAAACACAGCCCTTATTTTAGGTTTATTTGTAAATGTAAATTCATGTCTTCATTACCACTTCAGCATTTATTACAAGCTAAACTAATAGTGAAATGCAGTGTAACTGATCTCTGATTTTTTTTTTGGTACAGCATAACATGGCTGCTGCATGTACCTTAAAGGCAGGGAATCTCATTGCATCCCTTTCGCAGCACAGGAAAACATCTTTACGAGACGATAATTCAAATCAAAGTCTAACGGTTATTACGATTCCACTAAACCTGAGCTTCTTGCTCGTTTGCTTTGCTAGTTCTTAAATGGTACTTGATAACATGACATCGGCAAGCCACCGGAAGCATGATAATAATTCAGCAAGCCACCCCCGAAAGCATGATAATATGACATTGGCAAGCCACCGAAAGCGTGATAATATGACATCAGCAAGCCATCGAAAGCATGATAATATGACATCAGCAAGCCACCGAAATCATTTTAATATGACATCAGCAAGCCACCGAAATCATGATAATATGACATCAGCAAGCCACCGAAATCATGATACATGTAATATGACATCAGCAAGCCATCGAAAGCATGATAATATGACATCAGCAAGCCACCGAAATCATGATAATATGACATCAGCAAGCCATCGAAAGCATGATAATATGACATCAGCAAGCCACCGAAAGCATGATAATATGACATCAGCAAGCCACCGAAATCATGATAATATGACATCAGCAAGCCACCGAAAGCATTATAGTGTGTCTTTGGCAGGCCGAAAGCGTAATAATATAATGATCAAAATCGTGATAACATGATATCGGCAATCCACTGAAAACATGATAATATAACATTGACAATTAAAGAGTTAAATACAGCCAAGTTCATTCTAGTTTCATTACCTATTTTTTTTTCTTTTTGCGTGTTTTATTTAGTTTGCTCCACTTTTGACAAATATTTCTTCCAAACAAATTATATTCCACGTAGAGAAAAAAAAAACATTTATAACCATTTCGATTTTTAACTGGTGATTAACTTCCCCTTCCACCTGCTCCACTTTTGATAAATATTTCTTCCAAACATATTATATTCCCCGTAGAAAAAAAAACACAGTTATAGCCATTTCGATTCTTAACTGGTAATTAACTCTTTCTTCCACCTGGCATGGAAATAAAAAAAAATACAAATGCAGTCATAAGAAGAAGGAACGTTACAAACACATACAGGATTTTAATGAATGGAAAAAAATGTTAATGAAATAAAATCGTTTTGCATTGGCGGGGAATCGAACCCCGGTCTCCCGCGTGGCAGGCGAGAATTCTACCACTGAACCACTAATGCTTCTCCGTGCTTCTCCGGTGAGGACGTACTGAAATTTAGCTCCGGTTTAGCACACTCCACTATTTTCACTAAATGTGAAGCTATGAAGCAGCGTGAAAGAAGACCATAAAGGAGGGTGAAAGTCGCACCAGCCATAAACCGTTTTGTCACTATAAATTGAAGGCACGCAATAATCCCTGTTATTAACTAAAATAAGAACACCGGAGTAACGCCTTTGGATGAAAGCGCTCACTTAAAGGTTTTTTTTCAACAAAAATGTGATTCCATTTAGTCTAATGAATAGAAATGTAGGGTTCTATTAGTTGAATTACCCTTGTATTGAGTGATCATGATATTTCCCTTTTGAAGAAACCATTTAATGACTTATTTAGCTGGAGATAATTTACAGTATGGTTATGTTCTCATTTTGTGGTGTTTTCTGTACATACCTGTGAAAACTGAACTCAAAATTTGAGTATGGACCGCAAACACAAGGGAACTATGCTACAACAGTAGTTATATCTCACATATTATATTTAGGCATGATCTATTTTTTCTGAAAGAAGAACAATTTGGACCGAAGTTTAAACAATTTAACGACTACAAGTTCAACAGTTTGCGAATGTTTGTGCACATTCAAGCGATTTTTAGAAATTCGATTATATAATTCTGAATATAAACAAGCACTTCGTCTATTTCTCTGTACCTATCAAGTTTTCTTTATACGGCCCCTATGTATTCACTCTCCCCAAATTTCAGATGTAGGTAACCGTCGAAATATGTTATTGTAGGAATCGGGCAATAGTTATGCTCCCTTCTATTGCTTCATTAAATAGGTGGCGCTATTGCATTCAACTTCAAATTTAGGCCTGTAATAACCGCCTACAACATTTGATGTACAACATAATTTTCCCTGGATAACGAATATACATTATTTATTAAAATTCCGTTCCTCGGTTTGTACAAAATATAAATGTATATCCAGTGGGGTGATGAGCCAAATCATTTAAGGATCAGAAACGAAATATTATCAATATAAACCTCTCAGTATACCATGATCAAATTTCATGGGGGGGGGGGTCAAGGCATAGGAGGGGAACCCCTTCAAACCGTTACATGGGCATGGGCACGTAACCCCACCCCCTATTGAAGTATTCGATGCGAAAAAAGCCTGCGCCCCCTCACCCACTAATGGATTTCTCAGTGACCAAAGAATCACTCGAAACACACCTTCTGGAGTTTCCAGAAGATGAATAGCAAAGCCCGTGAAAAACCTCCCCCCCCGAACACACATACACACACACACCCACACCACCCACACTGGCGCGCGCACACACACACACACACACACACACACACACACATATCAAACCATGCTTATTTCATCCATTCAACGTGGGATAGCGATACAACAGAAATAAATCAAAATCAAAAAAATACATAAATTTGCAGGTGTGAAAATCAATTGTATTTTAATGTGATTCCACATCACAAGGTACATTTATCATTTTGAGTGACTAAATAACATGGAATTCAACAAAAACTTAATGTTCGTTCATTGACACAACCAAGACGATTGATGTTGTTATCTGTCAATGGCAGTAGAAGTTTACTAATTGTTTATAAGGACGTGACGCTGGTTATCCGAAGTTCCAAATGTCAGTGAAATCTGGTCTCATTGGTCGTCGCAAAACCGATGTTGTGTTGATTCCGCCAGCTGTAAACCAATGGATGTATCGTTGTCGTATTGTCGTAGAAGCCCGGTGCTGCCGTCTTGTTGAATGCCGTACAGTGAGATGTCGACGGGTAGTATGTGTGACGAAACTCCGATGGTGAGTATGACGTAGAAGTCACGTGGGGGCAATCCCGTGGGAGGAAGACCGATGTACTGGTGGTTGATGTCCTCTCGTCTCGGCTGCTACGAGCGAGGAAGTCGATGGACATCAGTTGACTGATGCTGCCGGTTTTCTTACAAGGTGGTGTCGACGTCGACGTTCCTTCGATGACGTCGCATGATGATTTCCGTTTCCGATTCTCCTTGCTCCTCATCTCCGCCATGCTCGCGTCCTGAGAGGTGGTGACGTCACTGGATGAAACGCTTAACGTCGTGGCTGAATTACGTGTAGCGCAACGATGGCGGGCTCGCCTGTTCTGAAACCACACCTACGAAAATAATGAAAAGAAAGTAAAAAAATGATTTATAGGATTAGAACGTTATACTCGTCGAACTCAATCGCCATAAATAAAGTTTTATATTCATGTTACTATGCGTGTTGTTATGTTCGTCTTCCTAAACGACTGGTTGTAATTAAACACAAAAGTACCGTTTATTTAATAGTGCGAATGTCGACATGGGTAGATATTAACTTGTCCAAAGTAAAATTTATGTTGAAATTAAGATCAGATTAATGTCAAAACTCCTGACGACTCAAAAAAGATTACACTCTTCATACCCTGTTATACTAGGGCCTATTCCTGTTACATTATGTGGAGATTCACAGTATACAACTAACGTACAATTAACATAAACTAGTTTATACCGCTGTACGAAATGGCCAACTGAATTTTTATTCAAAGTAACATCGAAATCATATCAACATAAGGATACCGGTATATTATTCACCTCAACAAACAGTTAATCGGTAATGACAACAGCACTTATATTTACAATGAGATGCAACGCGTGATTAATTGGTCTTAATTACATTACAAGAGTTTGAATGAATTCATCATCACTTGGCTGATTTATTTCGGTATCATTGGTATATATTGAAATGATTTGTAACGAACGCGATATCATTTTGTTACCGTTAGTGTAACCTTCAGAATAATTTGCCTTCAAGTATAAGATACACATTCTGAAATGTTAATTAAAGATGGTATTAAGCTCATGTGTTGCACCCGAGTATATTTCATAACTTTGTATATCACGTCACTAATTTTTTTAACCGTTCACTTTTATTGTAACGTAACAGATAAGCTTTGAACTTAATTGCTGCTATAGCTAGTATGATTTGACAATAAGTCAGAGATTTCCCATCATTATTCATTTGTTTACTTTTTAAATATTGTATTTTCATAATTATGAAGAGACAAACCAATAATATGATGTTTTTGATTTGATTTGATTTTCATTTCATTCCACTTGGAAACTGTTTACAATCATAAATATCATAGTGCTTGTACCTGAATTCTAGCCTCTGTGAGTTGAAGGGAAGATGCCAGTCTTTCTCGCACGTCGATGTCGGGATAACGGTTCTTGGTGAATTCATCTTCGAGCTGCTCCCGCTGCCATTTGGCAAACATAGTCGGAGGTCGACGACGACGAGATTTGGTAGAAGCCATCAAGGTAGGTTGGAAAGGCGATGTCGATTCGGCCATATTGATCAAAATCTAGGAAGGTATTACTGATTTACTTGACGAAGCCAAACGAAGGAATGAATGTTTGAACAGTGATTTCCACAAACCTTAAACAGCGTTGATAAGGTGTAATTGAACGAACTGCTTTCATAAAGCTGACACAGCGTTGATGAGTGAACAAAGTGATAACGTCTTCATTACTTAATCTCATTCGGGAATAGAAAGCTAATTACCCCAAGCTGGAGGATTAAAAGAATGAACTTGATTGGTGAAACCCATTGACGAATGAGGAGACCGCGTCCGTCCGAGGCGCGTTCGCATTCGCTGATTACAGTCTATTCATTACCGCCGTTCCAATTCATACCGGCTTAACGTTTTCTCCAGGAGTTAAACAATAGATTTGATGCACGTCCAAATGACTAGAACTCGCCGACGACCGCGATGACCTGTTTGATGCCGGGTGTCCTTTGAATCTCCGACAAACGTCAATCATTTTCAGTCGTCCACGACAGTTGATGATGACAGATTTCTTCTAACTCTAGTCTGCGTCAATTTCCAACAATTTGATATCGAGAAAAAACAAACCATTGTTTTAGGTTTGTTTGCGGTTATTACCGCACTTCAGCATTCATTACAAACTATGCTAATATTGAAATGCCGTGTACCAAATTTCTGATTATTTTTGATAGCATAACATGGCTACTGCATGCACCTTAAAGGCAGGGAATCACCTTTGAATCCCTCTCGCAGCACAGGAAATCATCTTACGAGACAATAATTCAAATCAAAGTCTAACGGTTATCATAATTCCACTAAAACTGGGCTTCTTGCTGCTATGCTTTGCTTGTGGTTCTTAAAAGGCATCTTCTTCTTTTTACCTGAGTATTTACAAATTGTCAATTTTTGGGCTTGTCAAAGAGACGTCATGTGATCCGAGCATAGCATGTGTTCAATAAAGTCGACCGGTTTTATATCAATTTTTTTTCTAAAAATGACGGGACTGCCATACTGTTGCCATGAGAAAACTGTTAGGCCTGCTTCTGTTTTGCAAAATGACCTACCAGATACTTTCCATAAATCTCTTCCACCTCCCTGGTTATACAACATTATAAAACGCGCCAGTTGACTCTTCTTTTGGCTTAAGTTGGTTAATTAGGATTTATCATGAAATAGTCAGCTACATGTATTTTTTTAACTGTACAGTATACATGTATATCAACAGGTAAATTTGCCACCGATGGAATCCGGGCGCCTTTCTAGAGCGAAATATCCACTGTCTTAGAAGATATAAGAGGCGCTTTCTTCTTTGCTTGTTGGCAGTCTTTCCAAATCATCAAAACCATTTCACGGGAAATATGAAACCGAATTGCAGTGCTAGGGTGAATGAAACACCCCACCCCTACAAGGAGGCGAAAAATGTTACATTTTGTGTGCCAGCCCCTCTGCAGTGGGTGCGCATGCATTGGATAATCTCTCCGCCTTGGAGAAAAAAGGAGAAAGAATATTCATTGATCATGTTGATTTCATTTCAAATAATTTGATATTTCCCAATATACTAACTTCACTAGGACCCCTTCAACTCACAATGCATGCGTGATAGCGTATGTTGCAATACTTTAGGCATGAGAGGATAAATATGACAATTTCTATATGAACATGACATTGGCAAGCCACCGAAATCGTGATAACATGATATTAGCAAGCCACTGAAAGCACAATAATATGACTTCGGCAAGCCACCGAATGCATGACAATATGACTTCGCTAATTAAAGAGTTAAATACAGCCAATTTGTTTTTAGTTTTAATACATATAGTTTTAATACATATTTTCTTTCCTTTGTGTGGTTTAACTAGTTTGCTCTATTTTTTTTTTAATATTTCTTCCAAAGAAATCAAACTCCACGTAGAAAAAAAAACAGTTGTAACCGCTTGAATTGTTAACTTGTCATTAATTTTTTTTTCCACCTGGGATGGAAATAACAAAATACAAATGCATCCCTAATATGTTATGAGGAGGAAAAGGAGGGGCGTTACAAACACATACAATATTTGAATAAATGGAAAAATGATAAGAACGAAATAAAATCGTTTTGCATTGGCGGGGAATCGCACCCCGGTCTCCCGCGTGGCAGGCGAGAATTCTACCACTGAACCACCAATGCTTCTTAGTGGTCAGGCGGGGACGTATCTTAATTTAGTTCCAGTTTAGCACACTTCACAAGCTATGAAGAGGTGAGAAACAAGATCATACAGGAGGGGAAAAAGTCGAACCAGAGATAGTCCGTTTTGTCACTGGAAATTAAAGGCGCGCAATAATCACTATTGTTAACTAGAATAAGAAAGCCAAACTAACGCTTTTGGATGAAAGCACTCATTTAGAGTTTTTGTATTGGGGGGGGGGGGACAAAAGTGTGAGCCCGAAGACGGTGATTTTGGTGCAATGAATAGAATGTAGGATTCTAGTCGTTGAATACCTTTGTATTATCTACTGATCAGGATGTTTCCCTTTTGAAGAAACCATTGAAAGGCTACTTGGCTGTAGATAATTTACCATGTTTTTAGAATAATTAATGGTTTCATTAGTGGCACTTTCTCTCCATAGTAAAAAAAAAAAAACATTCTTAACTTTTAATTAAAAATGGTATTAAACCGTATTTTTTGCACCTAATGCACTAATTTTTTTATCGTTCACTTCTAGTGTAAAGTGAGAGATAAGTTTTGAACTTATAAATGGTTGCTAGCATGATTTGAAAATTATAGTCAATAATGACCATCAATATTCGTTTTGTTTACTTTTAAATATTGCATTTTCATATAAAGAGATACACCAATAATATGAGGGTCTTGATTTCATTTTCTGTCCATTCAACTGTTAGAGTCTACGATATAGTGTTTGCTAAAAAAAAAATACCTGTATTCTAGCCTCTGTGAGCTGAAGGGAAGATGCTAGTCTTTCTCGCACGTCGATGTCGGGATAACAGTTCTTTGGATGAAAGCACTCATTTAGAGTTTTTGTATTGGGGGGGGGGGGGGAACAAAAGTGTGAGCCCGAAGACGGTGATTTTGGTGCAATGAATAGAATGTAGGATTCTAGTCGTTGAATACCTTTGTATTATCTACTGATCAGGATGTTTCCCTTTTGAAGAAACCATTGAAAGGCTACTTGGCTGTAGATAATTTACCATGTTTTTAGAATAATTAATGGTTTCATTAGTGGCACTTTCTGTCCATATTATATCGTGTGAAAACTTCATACAAAATGTGAGTATATGAACAGCAAACACCTGGGAACTATGCTATAACAGTAATTATTTCTTACATAGACTTCTACTATGTTTAGGTATGATCTATATTTTAGAAAGAAAAAATACTAGACGATGTTTAGAAGAACAATTTGGACCGAAGTTTAAACAATTCTACAACTACAAGTCCAACAGTCCCGGGGGGGGGGGCACTTAGTATAATTGTGTGATACGTATGTGCCGCGGTTGAGACCCCCATTTTCAGCCCAAATTTCCATTCCAGAGCATCTCAATTTCAGAAGTCAGAGAAAAATTTCGATTTTTCCCGTTCCAGAGACCCCCAAATTTGCCGTTCCGCTTCTGATTTTTCGCTCGGCCGCGCGGCGAAGCGGCGCGGCCGAGCCAGAGCATTGTCATTTCAGCACGGCGCGCCAACGGCGCGCCGGAACTTCGCCGCGGTGCAGTTCCAGAGCATAGCATTTTGAGGTTTTCTGAAGCCTTAACTCCAGTTCCAGAGACCCCCATTTTTGGCTCAAGCCCGTTCCAGAGCCCCCAATTTTCGATTTCGGTGCGGCACATAGGTATCACTTTGTAAGTCAAGTGCCCCCCCCCCGGCCAACAGTTTGGGAATGTTTGAGCACATTCAAGCGAATTTTAGAAACAGATTTGATTATATCATTCTGAAGAACGCATACACAAGCACTGCGTCTATTTCTTTGTACCAATCAAGTTTTCTTTACACGGCCCTATGTATTCATTCTCCCCATATTTCAGGTGTAGGTAACTGTCGATTTGTCGAAATATGTTATTGTAGGAATCGGGCAACAGTTATGCTCCCTTCTATTGCTTCATGAAATAGGTGGCGCTATTGCAATTAACTTCAAATTTAGGCCTGTAATAATCGCCTACAACATTTGATGTACAACATAATTTTCCCTGGATAACGAATATACATTATTTATTAAAATTCCGTTCCTCGGTTTGTACAAAATATAAATGTATATCCAGTGGGGTGATGAGCCAAATCATTTGAGAGATCAGAAACGAACGAGACAAATCATTTGCGGATCAGAGACGAAATATTATCAATATAAACCTCTCAGTATACCATGATCAAATTTCATTGGGGGGGGGGTGGGGTCAAAGGCATAGGAGGGGAACCCCTTCCAAACCGTTACATGTGCATGGGCACGTAACCCCACCCATTAATGGATTTCTCAGTGACCAAAGAATCACTCGAAACATACCTTCTGGAGTTTCCTGAAGATGAATAGCAAAGCCCGTGAAAAACCTACCCCCCCCCACACACACATACACACACACACCCACACCACCCACACTGGCGCGCGCACACACAAAAACACGCACACAGAACACAGACACACAGACACACGCACATATCAAACCATGCTTATTTCATTCATTCAACGTGGGATAGCGATACAACAGAAATAAATCAAAATCAAAAGAATACATAAATTTGCAGGTGTGAAAATCAATTGTATTTTAATGTGATTCCACGTCACAAGGTACATTTATCATTTTGAGTGACTAAATAACACGGAATTCAACAAAAACTTAATGTTCGTTCATTGACACAACCAAGACGATTGATGTTGTTATCTGTCAATGGCAGTAGAAGTTTACTAATTGTTTATAAGGACGTGATGCTGGTTATCCGAAGTTCCAAATGTCAGTGAAATCTGGTTTCATTGGTCGTCGCCACACCGATGTTGTGCTGATTTCGCCAGCTATTAACCAATGGATGTATCGTTGTCGTATTGTCGTAGAAGCCCGGTGCTGCCGTCTTGTTGAATGCCGTGCAGTGAGATGTCGACGGGTAGTATGTGTGACGAAACTCCGATGATGAGTATGACGTAGAAGTCACGTGGGGGCAATCCCGTGGGAGGAAGACCGATGTACTGGTGGTTGATGTCCTCTCGTCTCGGCTGCTACAAGCGAGGAAGTCGATGGACATCAGTTGACTGATGCTGCCGGTTTTCTTACAAGGTGGTGTCGACGTCGACGTTCCTTCGATGACGTCACACGATGATTTCCGTTTCCGATTCTCATTGTTCCTCATCTCCGCCATGCTCGCATCCTGAGAGGTGGTGACGTCACAGGATGAAACGCTTGACATCGCTGAATTACGTGTAGCGCAACGATGGCGGGCTCGCCTGTTCTGAAACCACACCTACGAAAATAATGAAAAGAAAGTAAAAAAATGATTTATAGGATGAGAACGTTATACTCGTCGAACTCAATCGCCATACATAAAGTTTTAATTCATGTTACTATATGAGTGTTACTATGTTCGTCTTCCCAAACGACTGGTTGTAAAAACAAAAGGACCGCTTATTTAATAGTGCGAATGTCGACATGGGTAGATATTAACTTGTCCAAAGTTAAATTTGTTGAAATTAAGATCAGATTAATGTCAAAATTCCTGACGACTCAAAAAAGATTATACTCTTCATTCCCTGTTATACTAGGGCCTATTCCTGTTACATTATATGTGGAGATTCACAGTATACAACTAACGTATACAATTAAGTTAATAGCGCTGTGCGAAATGGCCAACTAAATGTTTATTCAAAGTAAAGTCGAAATCATACCTCAACAAACAATTAATCGGTAAATGACAACAGCACTTGTTTTTACAATGAGATACAACGCGTGATTAATTGGTATTAATTAAATTCCAAGAAGATGAATGATTTCATCATCACTTGGCTAATTTATTTCAGGATCATTGGTACAGTGAAATGATTTGTAACGAACGCGATATAATTCTGTAACCGTTAGTGTAACCTTCAGAATATTTTGCCTTCAAGTATAAGATACACATTTTGAAATGTTAATTAAAGATGGTATTAAGCACATGTGTTGCCCCCGAGTATATTTTATAACTTTGTATATCAGGTCACTAGTTTTTTTTTACCGCTCATTTTTTATTGTAACGTAACAGATAAGCTTTGAACTTAATTGCTGCTATATATGATTTGACAATAAGTCAGAGATGTCCCATCATTATTCATTTGTTTCCTTTTAAAATATTGTATTTTCATATGAAGAGACAAACCAATAATATGATGTTTTTGATTTGATTTTCTTTTCATTTCATTCCACTTGGAGACTGTTTGCGATCATAAATATCATAATGTTTGTTCAAAGTACCTGTATTCTCGCTTCTGTGAGTTGAAGTGAAGATGCCAGTCTTTCTCGCACGTCGATGTCGGGATAACGGTTCTTGGTGAATTCATCTTCGAGCTGCTCCCGCTGCCATTTGGCAAACATAGTCGGAGGTCGACGACGACGAGATTTGGTAGAAGTCATCAAGCTAGGTTGGAAAGACGATGTCGATTCGGCCATATTGATCAAAATCTAGGAAGGTATTATTGAATTACTAACAACGAAGCCAAACGAAGGAACAGTAATTTCCACAAACCTAACAGAGCGTTGATAAGGTGTAATTGAACAGTCTACTTAAAAAAAACCTGAAACAGCGTTCATGAGTGATCAATGTGATAACGTCTCGATTATTTAATCTCATTCGTGGGTAGAAAGCTAATCACCCAAAGCTGAAGGATTAAATGAATGAACTTGATTGGTGGAAGCCATTGACGAATGAGGAGTAAGCGTATGTCCAAGGCGCGTTCGCATTTGTTGATGACGGTCTATATTCATCTCCACCGTTAATCCCATTCAAACTGGATTAACGTGTTCTCCAGGAGTCAAACAATAGATCTGTCGACGTAAGTTCAAATGGTTAATGAGAAGTGAAAACCTGTTTGATGCCGGCCGCCCTTTGAATTTCTGACAGACGTCAATCATTTTCATTCGTCCACGACAGTTGATGATGGCCGATTTCTTCTAACTCTAGTCTGGGTCAATCTCCAACTTCCAGTAGATATCTAGAAACACAACCACTCTTTTAGGTTTTTGCTATTTACAAATTCATGAGGTTATTGCCGCACTTCAGCACTCATTAAACTAATAGCGAAATGCAGAGAGTGTACTCAATCTCTGATTTTTTAAAGCATAACATGGTTGCTGCAAGCACATTAAAGGCAGCACAGGAAAACATCTCTACGAGACAGTAATTCAAATCAAAGTCTAACGGTTATTATGATTCCACTAAAACTGAGTTCCTTGCTCGTATGTTTTGCTAGGGGTTCTTAAATGGTATTTTTTCTTTATACCGCAAATTTCCAACAATTTGATATCTACAAACACAACCCTTATTTTAGGTTTATTTGTAAATGTGAATTCATGTCTTTATTACCGCACTTCAGCATTCATTACAAGCTAAACTAATAGTGAAATGCAGTGTAACCGATCTCTGGTTTTTTTTTACAGCATAATATGGCTCCTACATGTACTTTAAAGGCAGGGAATCTCATTTGCATCCTTCTCGCAGCACAGGAAAACCTCTTTACGAGACAATAATTCAAATCAAAGTCTAACGGTTATTACGATTCCACTAAACCTGAGCTTCTTGCTCGTTTGCGTTGCTAGTTCTTAAATGGTACTTGATAACATGACATCGGCAAGCCACCGGAAGCATGATAATAATTCAGCAAGCCACCCCCGAAAGCATGATAATATGACATTGGCAAGCCACCGAAAGCATAATATGACATCAGCAAGCCACCGAAAGCATGATAATATGACATTGGCAAGCCACCGAAAGCATGATAATATGACATTGGCAAGCCATCGAAAGCGTGATAATATGACATCAGCAAGCCACCGAAATCATGATAATATGACATCAGCAAGCCACCGAAAGCATGATAATATGACATCAGCAAGCCACCGAAAGCATGATAATATGACATCAGCAAGCCACCGAAATCATGATAATATGACATCAGCAAGCCACCGAAAGCATGATAATATGACATCAGCAAGCCACCGAAAGCATGATAATATGACATCAGCAAGCCACCGAAAGCATGATAATATGACATCAGCAAGCCACCGAAATCATGATAATATGACATCAGCAAGCCACCGAAAGCATGATAATATGACATCAGCAAGCCACCGAAAGCATGATAATATGACATCAGCAAGCCACCGAAAGCATGATAATATGACATTGGCAAGCCATCGAAATCATGATAATATGACATCAGCAAGCCACTGAAAGCACGATAATATGACATCAGCAAGCCACCGAAAGCATGATAATATGACATCAGCAAGCCACCGAAATCATGGTAATATGACATCAGCAAGCCACCGAAAGCATGATAATATGACATCAGCAAGCCACCGAAATCATGATAATATGACATCAGCAAGCCACCGAAAGCATTATAGTGTTGTTTTTGGCAAGCCGAAAACGTAATAATATAATGATCGAAATCGTGATAACATGATATCGGCAATCCACTGAAAGCATGATGATATAACATTGAAAATAAAGAGTTAAATACAGCCAAGTTCATTCTAGTTTCATTACGTAACCTTTTTTTCTTTTTGTGTATTTTGTTTAGTTTGTTCCACTTTTGACAAATATTTCTTCCAAACAAATTATATTCCACGTAGGAAAAAAACAGTTATAACCATTTCGATATTTACTGGTGATTAACTTTTTCTTCCACCTGCTCCACTTTTGACAAATATTTCTTCCAAACAAATAATATTCCACGTAGAAAACAAAAATCAGTTATAGCCATTTCGATTCTTAACTGGTAATTAACTCTTTCTTCCACCTGGCATGGAAACAAAAAAAATACAAATGCAGCCATAAAAAGAAGGAACGTTACAGGACATACAGGGTTTTAATGAATGAAAAAAAAAATGATAACGAAATAAAATGGTTTTGCATTGGCGTGGAATCGAACCCCGGTCTCTCGCGTGGCAGGCGAGAATTCTACCACTGAACCACCAATGCTACTCCATTTTCCAGTGAGGACGTACTGCAATTTAGCTCCGGTTTAGTACACTCCACTATTTTCACAAAATGTAAAGCTGTGAAGCAGCGTGAAAGAAGACAATAAAGGAGAATGAAAGCTGCACCAGCCATAAACCGTTTTGTCACTGTAAATTGAAGGCACGCAATAATAGGAATCATAGCTTCACATTTAGTGAAAATAGTGGAGTGTGCTAAACCGGAGCTAAATTTCAGTACGTCCTCACTGGAAAACGGAGTAGCATTGGTGGTTCAGTGGTAGAATTCTCGCCTGCCACGCGAGAGACCGGGGTTTGATTCCCCGCCAATGCAAAACCATTTTATTTCATTATCATTTTTTTTTAATTCATTAAAATCCTGTATGTGTTTGTAACGTTCCTTCTTCTTATGGCTGCATTTGTATTTTTTTTATTTCCATGCCAGGTGGAAGAAAGAGTTAATTACCAGTTAAGAATCGAAATGGCCATAACTGTGTTTTTTTTCTATGTGGAACATAATTTGTTTGTAAGAAATATTTTTCAAAAGTGGAGCAGGTGGAAGAAAAAGTTAATCACCAATTAAAAATCGAAATGGCTATAACTGTTTTTCTTCTACGTGGAATATAATTTATTTGGAAGAAATATTTGTCAAAAGTGGAGCAGGTGGAAGAAAAGGTTAATTATCAGTTAAAAATCGAAATGGTTTAACTTTTTTTTCTACGTGGAATATAATTTGTTTGGAAGAAATATTTGTCAAAAGTGGAGCAAACTAAATAAAACATACAAAAAGAAAAAAATAGGTAATGAAACTAAAATGAACTTGGCTGTATTCAACTCTTTAATTATCAAGGATCATGCTTTTAGTGGATTGCCAATATGTTATCACGATTTCGATGATTATATTATTACGCTTTCGGTGGCTTGCCAAAACAACACTATCATGCTTTTGGTGGCTTGCCGATGTCATGTTATCAAGTACCATTTAAAAACTAGCAAAGCAAACGAGCAAGAAAGTTAGTTTTAGTGGAATCATAATAACCGTTAAACTTGATTTGAATTATTGTCTCGTAAAGATGTTTTCCTGTGCTGCGAAAGGGATGCAATGAGATTCCCTGCCCTTAAGGTACATGCAGGATCCATGTTATGCTGTACCAAAAAATCAGAGATCGGTTACACTGCATTTCACTATTAGTATAGCTTGTAATGAATGCTGAAGTGCGGTAATAAAGACATGAATTTACATTTACAAACAAACCTAAAATAAGGGTTATGTTTGTAGATATCAAATTGTTGGAAATTGATGCAGAGTTAGAAGAAATCGGCCATCATCAAGTCGTGGACGAATGAAAATGATTGACGTGTGTCAGAAATTCAAAGGGCGGCCGGCATCAAACAGGTTTTCACTTCTCATTTAACATTTGAACTTACGTCGACAGATCTATTGTTTGACTCCCGGAGAACACGTTAATCCAGTTTAAATGGGATTAACGATGGAGATGAATGTAGACCGTCATCAACAAATGCAAACACGCCTTGGACAGGCGCTTGCTCCTCATTCGTCAATGGCTTCCACCAATCAAGTTCATTCTTTTAATCCTTCAGCTTTGGGTAATTCGCTTTCTACCCACGAATGAGATTAAATAATCAAGACGTTATCACATTGATCACTCATGAACGCTGTTTCAGGTTTTTTTAAAAGTAGACTGTTCAATTACACCTTATCAACGCTCTGTAAGGTTTGCGGAAATTACTGTTCAATCATTCGTTCGTTTGGCTTCGTCGTTAGTAATTCAGTAATACCTTCCTAGATTTTGATCAGTATGACCGAATCGACACCGTCTTTCCAACCTAGCTCGATGGCTTCTACCAAATCTCGTCGTCGTCGACCTCCGACTATGTTTGCCAAATGGCAGCGGGAGCAGCTCGAAGATGAATTCACCAAGAATCGTTATCCCGACATCGACGTGCGAGAAAAACTAGCATCTTCCCTTCAACTCACAGAGGCTAGAATTCAGGTACTATGAACAAACAGTCTAACATTTATGATCGTAAACAGTTTCCAAGTGGAATGAAATGAAAAGAAAATCAAATAAAAAACTCATATCATCGGTACATCTCTTCATATGAAAATGCAATATCTAAATGTAAACACACAAGACGAATATTGATAGGACATTGACCTAATTTTCAAATCATACTCACAACCATCTATATGTTCAAAACAGTTATCTCTTACGTTACGCTAGAAGTGAACGATAAAATGTTTAGTGACCGTTATAATTAGTTGCAACACATGTGTTTCATACCATTTTTAATTAAAAGTTCAGAACGTTTATTTTATACCTGAAGGCAGCATATTCTGTAGGTTACACTATAAACAGCAACAATGTTATATTTCATTATAAATGAAAGGGATTATTCAGAGAGGTGAAAATTCGATGTAATAGATTTTTCATTTGTCTCTCTCTGTATTTTAGATTGCAACTGCAGATCTATAATTTTAACAAACATGTCAGAAAAAAATGAACCAGGTTTCGAGCCCGTCGTCTACAGCTATCCGGGCTGCGACAATACCACCGAGCTATCGCTGGTTACCGGCATTCAAACAAGTTACAAATACCAAGGATCACAGTTCTGACATTGTTGTGTTAAATAGTCCAAGGCGGACATTTTTATTATGATTATTAAATGAAAGGGATTATTCAGAGAGGTGAAAATTCGATGTAATAGATTTTTCATTTGTCTCTCTCTGTATTTTAGATCGCAACTGCAGATCTATAATTTTAACAAACATGTCAGAAAAAATGAACCAGGTTTCGAATGTTATATTGCGTTCGCTTCGCATCAATTTTGATTGATAAAATGTCATCGTACCCATGATACTGAAAAAATTTAGCGAAGTGATGATGAATTCAGTCATCTTCTTTTCATTTAATTAAAACCAATTAATCACACTGTGTATTTCTTATAAGTACTGTTATCATAACCAATTTATAACTGTGTGTTCATGTAAATAATATATCTTTATTTAGATGTTGTTTTGACGTTACTTTAAATAAAAAAAAATCAGTTGGCCATTTCGTACATCGCTATTAACTAGTTTATGTTTGTTGTTGACTAGTTGTATACCGTTCAATCCTCTGCATATACATTACAGCTATTCAAAAGGCAGGAATGGAACTCACAAACGTGTTAATGAAGAGTTTAATGTTAAACAATCTATTTTGGGTCCGTAATTTAACGTTCTTTTTTCTTATGTCGAATTGGAGAACATTAAACAAGTTGATATCTGCCAATTTGTCGGCAACCGCACTACCAAATTAGCCTTTCTTTTTATATGATGAGTGATCGCTTTTCTTGATTAAGACTAAAGCAACCCGTAGAGGGAGAAATTGACGCGTATATAAAGTCATCATCCTATAGACTTCATTGAATTCATCAACATTTTTTACTCTCTTTTCTTCATATCTGTAGGTATGGTTTCAGAATAGGCGAGCCCGCCATCGTTTCGCTACACGTAATTCAACCACTATGTCAAGCGTTTCATCCAGTGACGTCACCACCTCTCAGGATGCGAGTATGGCGGGGATGAGGAGCAAGGAAAAAGGGAAACGGAAGTCATCGTGTGACGTCATCGAAGGAACGTCGACGTGGACACCACCTTGTAAGAAAACCGGCAGCATCAGTGCACTGATGTCCATCGACTTCCTCGCTCGTAGCAGCCGAGATGAGAGGACATCAACCACCAGTATATCGGTCTTCCTCCCGCGGGATTGCCCCCACGTGACTTCTACGTCATACTCATCATCGGAGTTTCGTCGCACATACTACCCGTCGACATCTCACTGCACGGCATTCAACAAGATGGTAGCAGCACCGGGCTTCTACGACAATACAACAGCGATACATCCATTGGTTTACAGTTGGCGGAATCAGAACCACATCGGTGTTGCGGCGACCAATGAGACCAGATTTCACTGACATTTGAAACTTCGGATGATCAGCATCACATGCCCATATGAACAATTAACAAACTTCTACTGTCATTGGAAAAAACAGCATAAATCGTCTCGGTTGTGTCAATGAAGGGACATTAAGCTTTAGTTGAATTCGATCGTATTCAGACACTCAAAATGGTAAACGTACCTTGTGATGTGAAATCACATTAAACTACAAGGGTTATTCACTTATGCAAATGTGTGTATTCGTTTGATTTTAATTTGTTTCTGTTGTATCGCTATTCCACGTTGAATGCATGAAATAAGCGATGTGGTTGGTTAATCTTATACAGACCTAGAAAAAGTTTGTAATATGGTTATTTTTTGTTTTGCGTAGCCCTGTTTTAAAGTGCAGATTTCTTACAAATAATGATTAATTACCCTGCATGCAGAACATATCATTACTAAGTTCAAATGAGCTTCACTCAGGGGCGGCGCCAGGGTAAAATTTTAGGAGGGGCGGAATCCGTCGGGGAAAATTTTTCCTGCTAAACAATTTTTCTTTACTAACCAAAATGCAAGCCGAACAGCGTCCGACAAGTGGGACAGGGGGCTGACAACGACAAAAAGCATTTTTTGCCCGCCGGTTTTTTTTTATAGCAAAATCAACAAGAAAAGGAGGGCGATATTTTCGAAAAACAGTAAAATTCACGTCATTTTAATAGTAAAATAGGGGTGGTCGCTGACCCCCTGTGCCACCGCCCCTGTTTCTACTTCAGGACAAGAAACCTTTGTCTTATATGATTGAAAACTGCATTTGGTAGAAAAATATATTCCAAACTTTTGTCCATGACTGTATTATAGTTGACACAATGTGGTTCATTTATTTAAAACTAAATTTCGTGATTTTTGTTTTCCCATGAGGGTGATTTCGAAACCGGCTATCGGCATCTCCTAACAATGAAGGGGGGGGGGGGTCAGAGGCTGTCAAGTCATGAAACTCCAAAATGTGTGTGTGTGTGTGTGTGTGTGTGTGTGTGTGTGTGTGTGTGTGTGTGTGTGTGTGTGTGTGTGTGTGTGTGTGTGTGTGTGTGTGTGTGTGTGTGTGTGTGTGTGTGTGTGTGTGTGTGTGTGTGTGTGTGTGTGTGTGTGTGTGTGTGTGTGTGTGTGTGTGTGTGTGTGTGTGTGTGTGTGTGTGTGTGTGTGTGTGTGTGTGTGTGTGTGTGTGTGTGGCGACACTACAGCAGAATATGGTCGCAGATTTTGGGGGCGGTATACAAACTACCTGTAGGTACTGATAGGATATACCGCTCTACGGTTGACTGAAGAATCCGAATTCAATAAGATAATGCATAAGTTTCTAGTTTCTGATTTTTTTTTACTTTCTTGTCTGCCCCACCGGCCACACCATCCATTCTCAACACTCCTTTGGACATTTCTTTTGGCCTCCACGACTAGATCTACGTTCATAACCGTATGGTCGCCTCCCGTTATACATGTATATGCTGTAAATTTTTATAGCAATCTATAGCAAGATTTTGCCGAGGCCTTAGCCCTGCACAGAATAAAGCTGATGGGAATAATTGTGCCCGCCTGCAGTGTTCACACATTATTTTTCATTTTTTTAAGAAGTAAATTTTTTAAAGAACGTTTGAGCATACAATTTAAGTGCGCAGAACGAGTAAAAACGCACACCTGTCTAGAAAACTAGCCCGCTGATATCATCACAACAACGTAAATTTAGACTTACATGTACGTTATTTTAACTTGTTGTTTCCCTGTGTAAGCAAATATGGTCGTGCGTATATGACGCGCTCTTTGTTAACACATTAGACAAATAATTCATTATTTACTTTAAAATCTATATGTTTATGCATGATGCATCGAATTATCTATGAAAAATGCTGATCAACCTTTCTGTTAGTTACAAATAATTGAATGTATTATATACAAGCATGGAGGTAGAAGAGAGAGGATACAAGTAACTGTTGCGTAAATAACTGTGTACATAATACATTTATAAATGATGGTTCATATGCAGTAGGTAGGTACGTACTCTTTGAACGCTTACACGCGGAATAAGCCCCCCCCCCCCCAACCACCGCCATATGTGCCATTTGGTAGCATATATGAACAAACCAACCTTAAATTTCTCAACGCACCCTTCGGCAAAAAAAACCACGGAAAGGGGGGGGTGAACGAATGGTGAGGTTGGAGGCAAAGGGACGCGACACAACGCAACACAACCCACCCACCGGTACAAGCTGCACAAATATTACGATTCCAAAGTTCATGTGCAGTTGCAGTTAAATTATGGAAAGGCAAACGATATACATTTAGTATAGCAGAAGGCAGCTACGATGATGACACTGAGGT
>JZLH01S0613788.1:53297-69353 GCA_001188425.1 Eucidaris tribuloides
AATATCATCAACATTTTTTACTTCTCTTTTCTTCATATCTGTAAGGTATGTTCAGAATTAGCCGCGAGCCGCCATCGTTTCGCCTACACGTAATTCAACCACATATTGTTCAAGGCGTTTTCATCCATGTGACAGTCACCACCTCTCAGGAATGCGGAGTATGGCCGGGATGCAGGCAGCAACGGAAAAAGGGAAACGGGAAAGTCATCGTTGTTGACGTCATTCGAAGAAACGTCGACGTGGACACCACCTTGTTAAGAAAACCTGGCAGGCATCGGCACTGATGTCCATCGACTTCCTCGCCTCGTAGCAGCGAAGATCGGAGGACATCAACCACCAGTATATCGGTCTCATCCGCGCGGCGATATGCCCCCACGTGACTTCTACGTCATACTCATCATCGGAAGATTTCCGTCGCCACTACTACCGCTCGACATAACTCACTGCACGGCACTTCAACCAAGATCGGTACAGCACGCGGCTTCTAGACAACTACACAGCGATACATCATTGGTTTACAAGTTGGCGTGAATCAATTATCCACATCGGGTAGAATGTTGCGGCGACCAATGAGACCAGATTTTCACTGCATTTGGCAAAACTCGGATGATCAGACATCACATGCCCATATGAAAACAATTAACAAACTTCTACTGTCATTGAAAAAAAAAACAGCATAAATTCGTCTCGGTTGATGTCGAAAATGAAGGGACATTAAGCTTTAGATTGAATTCGATCGTATATCAGACACTCAAAATTGGTAAACGTACCTTGTGATGTGAAATCCAACATTAAACTTACAAAGGTTATTCACTTCATGCAAACTGTCGGTATTCGTTTGATTTTAATTTGTTTTCTGTTGTATCGCTATTCCATGCGTTGAATGCATGAAATAAGCCGATGTGGTTGGTTGAATCTTATTACAGACCTAGAAAAATGTTTGTAATATGTTATTTTTGTTTTTGCGTAGCCCTGTTTAAAGTGCAGATTTCTTACAAATGAATGATTAATTACCCTGCATGCAAACATATCATTACTAAAGTTCAAATGAGCTTCACTCAGGGGCGGCGCCAGGGTAAAATTTCTTAGGAGGGGCGGAATCCGTCTGGCCGAAAAATTGTTTTCCTGCTAAACATTTTTCTTTACTAACCAAAATGCAAGCCGACAGCGTCCCGACAAGTGGGACAGGCGGCTGGACAACGACAAAAAAGCATTTTTTTGCCCGCCGGTTTTTTTTTATAGCAAAATCAACAAGAAAAAGGAGGGCGATTATTTTCGAAAAACAGTAAAATTCACAGTCATTTTAATGTAAAATAGGGGTGGTCGCTGACGCCCCTTGTGCCACCGCCCCTGTTTTCTACTTCAGGACAAGAAACCTTTGTCTTATATGATTTGAAAAACTAGCATTTGGTTAGAGAAAAATAATATTCCAAACTTTTGTCCATGACTGTATTTATAGTTGACACAATTGTGGTTCATTTATTTAAAAACTAAATTTCTTGATTTTTGTTTTCCCATGAGGGTGATTTCGAAACCGGCTACGGCATCTTCCTAACAATGAAGGTGGCGGGGGGGCGTCAGAGCTGTCAAGTCGATGAACTTTCCAAAATGTGTGTGGCCGCTGTTGTGTGTGTGTGTTGTGTGTGTGTGTTGTCTGTGTGTCTGTGTGTGTCTGTGTGTGGTGTGTGTGTGTGTGTGTGTGTGTGTGTGTGTGTAGTATGTGGTTGTGTGATGTGTGTGTGTGTGTGTGTGTGTGTGATTGTGTGTGTGTGTGTGTTGTGTCGTGTCTGTGTATGTGTGGTGTTGTGATGTGTGTGTGTGGTGTGTGTGTGTGTTAGTGTGTGACTGGTGTGTGGCGGACGACACATACAGCAGAATATGCGTCGCAGATTTTGGGGCGGAAATATACAAACATACCTGTAGTACGGATAGGATATTACCGCCTCGTACGGTTGACTGAAGAATCCCGAATTCAATAAGATAATGAAAGTTTCTAGTTTCTGGATTTTTTTTTTAACTTTCTTGCTGCCCCACACGGCCCAACACCATCATTCTCAACACTCCTTGGACATATTCTTTTGGCACTCCACGACTAAGATCTACGTTCATAACGTATGAATTATGAGTCGGCTCCCTTATACATGTATATGCTGTAATTTTTATAGCAATCTATAGCAAGATTTTGCCGAGGCCTTTAGCGCTGCACAGAATAAAAGCTGATGGGAAATAATTGATGCCTCGCTGCAGTGTTTCACACATAATTTTTTCATTTTTTAAGAAGACAATTTTTAAAGAACGTATGAGCATACAATTTAAGTGCGCAGAGAACACGAGCTAAAACGCACACCTGTCTAGAAAACTAGCCCAGTTATATCATTCACAAACAACGGTAAATTAGACTTAATGATACGTAGTTTTAACTTGTTGTTTCCCTGTGTAAGCAAATAATGGTCGTGCGTATATGACGCGCTCTTTGTTAAAACACATTAGACAAATAATTCATTATTTACATTTAAAATCTATATGTTTATGCATGATTGCATCGCAATATCTCATGATAAAATGCTGCATCAACCATTTCTGTTAGTTACAACTTAATTGAATGATATTATATTACAAGCATGGAGTAGAAGAGAAGAGGATACAAAGTAACTGTTGCGTAAAATAACTGATTGACTACATTAATACATTTATAAATGATGGTTCAATTATGACAGTAGGGTACGTACGTCACTCTTGAACGCTTACACGCGGAATAAGCCCCCCCCACCCAACCACCGCCATATGTGCCATTGGATAGCATTATGACTACAAACCAAACTATAAATTTTCTCAACGCAACCCTTTCGGCAAAAAAAAAACCACGAAAGGGGGCTAGAAGGAGTGAACAATGGTGAGGTATAGGAGCAATAAGGACGAACGATCACAAGCAAGGACGGCCAAGCAACAACCCAACCACCGAGTACAAGCGACACAAATTACGATTCCAAGTTCATGTAGCAGTTTGCCAGTTAAATTATGGCAAGGCAAATCGATATATCAGTTCAGATTATAAGCAGATAGGAACAGCATTACAGATAGATAGACACCTGAAGTATCCTGATCATGCCTGATTTCAAATTTAAAAAATATATGTGTTCTTTTGGATTAATTGTTGTCTTCATTATCATTCCTTGGTCAATATTAATTCCGCTTGCGCTACAAAGTGTTCAGACGACATTAGGGAAAGGCGATCAAAGGATTTTGAGCAAAATGAATGCTTTCGATGATCGCTCGTTGCCGCATTTATGTCTGAAGTACGGCATACGACCTTACGACGTTACGAATGAGGGACAGGATATCATTGTCGATGCGTACGCTGTTAAAGATAGACCGACCTACGCCGAGAAATACTCGACATACTCACTACTGGAAACAATACAAATGGATAATAACCAGATCAAATATTTGGCCTACTTTATTCCTCGATCGTCCCGTGTAAACATCACAACTTGTGGCAAAACACGGGATGGCACCGGAATTGATCTAGACATCGCCATCTTTGACGACTTTGACAGACTAAAGAAATGGATGGAAGAGACTTCGTCGGGAAAGCCGATCTGTACGACATGCCCAAAATAATTTCCGTTTTCTGCCGTGTCCCTTGACCACGTCTTACATGCTACGATCGACGAGTAATAGCGACAAATATTGGTATTTTGCGTTTTCGTCGTACCAAAGTGGAAACACTTTGTCAACATCAGTTAACTTGCAGTTTACAAAACGTCTTCTTGATGATACTGATTCCCATGCCATCTCAAATTGTACAGCATCAGAAAGTCAATCCTGTCACTTGTCTATCAGAAACTACAAGGAAGTTTATGTTATTTTAGAAATGTTACCGTCAGCTCCGTCCACATATCCAGTTGGAGTCGAGATTTACTGTTACGAGCGCAATTGGGATCACGCCATCATTTATTTCATTGTCATGCCTCTCATCAGTTCATTCGCACTTGGTTTCGCGATAGTTTGTAGACGCGAGTTGGAAGGTTGGTGTGACGCGTGTTGTCCGTGTTGCTCTTGCGAAACAGGGATGCAGAGAGATGAGCAGAGAGAAGAACCTTTCCCGCCTTTGACGCGTTTCCCCGACGAATGGCCAAACCGTTCATTACTACCTCATTTGGAACGAGCGAGAAACGAACGTTCGCCAATAACAGGCACCAGAGAAGGCGGAATTGCGGATAGGCACGAGATATCAAGAACTGGAGGTCACGACGAATGGTCAAACCATTCATCATTTTTTCATTTGCGACGATTGGAAAACGAACCTTCGCGAGTGACGGGCACCACTGAAGGCGACTTTGCGGAAAGGCACGAGACTTCGAGAAATGGGGCTCACGACGAATGGCCGACCCGTTCATTATCTCTTCATTTGGATCGATTGGAAAATGAACCTTCACCATTTACGGGCACAACTGAAGGCAGATTCGCAGATAGGCAAGAGACATTGAGGACTGGAGCTCACGACACTTCTGATAATGTCGTGCATGGAGACGAGAATACATCACGCGACCTTCCTATGTACGAAGATTCGAGTACATACCCGTTGAATTTAGTTGATAATATAGACTCTTTTCGTCGGTCTTCAGATCAAGAGGCAACTTGTCCCCCTCCTCCCGATTACGATTCACTTCATACACACGGACCTAGGAACGCTTCCTTTGACCGGGGCGACGATACAGCTTCGGGCAACGTTTCGCGGTCTACGGAAGTTTAATACAGGGCAACCTCGTTATAACGAGGACCTAAAACCATGACAATTACCTTGTTATATCAGGTTCATATCAGGTTATAGCAGGGTCCAAAAACCAAGAAATGTAAAGAGTAATGACCTGAAAAAAAAATCACTTTCTTACAAGAGGGTTTTATTATATCCGACCTTTAAGTGCAGTGATATATTTTGTTTGTAAAACAAAATGGAAGTGATTGTTGTAATGTTGTCGATTTTGTAATGATCTCTGGATTTTTTTTTTAATCGCGTTTTTATACATATTTTTCCATTTCTCTGCTTGTATTCAAAATAAAAATTTATAAAACTGGAATTTCTCCTGGAGGACCATCTGCTGAATTGTTAGTCCTTTACATTGGAAACGATATGCCAATTCACCAAAACAGATTGTACAATATTTTTGGTGATCAGCACAAACAGCATCCCCAAAAACTTTGCCCTATTTTTGGTTTGTCAGCACCTACCAATTAAATGTTAATTTATTTTCAAATAATAATCTAGCCATGCCTTCTGCGGCGCAACGATGGACTCTAGCTGTGTGTGTGTGGCAGTGGACGTAACTACGGGGCGGGCACGGGCGGGGCACGCTGCCCACCCAATCGGCGGCAAAAAAAAAAAAAAAAAAAAACGAAGAAAAAAGAAAAGGAAGGAAAAGAACAAGAAAAACTGAGACGAACCGAGATGAAAATCCATGTGCTTATATATGTACCTCTTGACTAGACATTCAGCGTAAGCTACTACTCGTTTTAACTTTACTTACAACTGTTTATATTAATATTGAGGTTAATGTTGTTCTTTTGACTTATCTTAAAGTGGTAGTAATTGTTTGTTGCATCAATGTGCGATACTTAGGGCGTTCCTGATTATTAATCGTGTTGACTGAGAAATTCATCCTTCCGTGCAATCTTTCCCCTTCAAATCTGGGGGTTCGCCCCCCCGCTCGTAAAAATTGCTTCTATTATAACAACTGATGCTTAGCGCAGGCAATTTTTTCAGATAGAGTTATTAAAATAACAAATTTGTGCAGGATTTTTCTTCTCAAATTCAACACTACGATGGCATCACCTTTGTGTGGTGCGCCATTATTGCATATCGATGTAAAAATTCAGTATTCGCACTGAGTAGCCTTAAGTAAACGAAATTTTAATTCAAATCGGATTAAGAAGGGTTATATGACTTGAATAAACACTCTCATAATTCTGTTTGTATGCACATTGCAGTATTAAATATTCAAATTTCCAGGGACCGTAAGCCGTGGGGAGGGGTGTCCTGGTTGCAAAATAACGTTACCTATTTCTATGATAGGTTTGAATTATTCTTGAATGAAGCCCCTAAATTCACGAACAGTCAGATGACAGAAGCGTCAAAATAATCTCACTAAAAGCGCTAGAAACCCATGGGCTTCAGGGGCCTCCGCCCCTGGACCCCGAATATTACCGCCATCGTTTTGAATCATCTGACATATCAGCAGCTTCATAATAGCATACATTATAGGCTATGCCGTGTTTGTCTTTGTTTTATTGTTGTCGACATGATAGCATGTAACATTTCGAAAAAACAAAAGTGTTAATACAAAAGCGTCACAATAAGCTTATAAAACCGATATCGAACTCGCTGCTCGAGCTTCAGCTTCAGGCGGCTCGCCGCCCTGGCACCCCCGAACAAATCCACAACACGTTTGAAAAAATAAACCTAGCTAAATCGGCATTATCAAAACTACAAACTTCATACTTCGAATAATGAATTTTGACAATAAAATGCGGTGGCTTTAGTTATTCGTTGACTGTCTATTTTCTAAAGAAAAATAGTGTAAAAGCAGAGAGACAAAATATCCTTATATAAAACCTGCCCATCAAGCAGTTGAGCAGTCAGGGGCGGAAACCCCCTGACCCACCTATGACGGGAGACACCTAACATAGTTGCTATTATCACTGAAACCATCCACTTAATAGGATGATACAGCCCTTTCTTCCTGACTACAGTGAGTAGGTCCGTTTTCTTGACATATTACGCACCCCTCCCATAAAATATATATGGGCTACGGGCCCTGTAAAACGACATTTTCCTTTTTAGAATTCTAAAGTTTCATCAAATCGCGATCGCTCGCCTACGCTCAGCTCGCCGGAATTGCCCTTCTTCACCTATTAATTGGACCTTCTAAAACAAAATATTCCATTAATTATTGAAACTGCCTAGTATAAGCGAAGAGCTCTCAGGAGCGAGCTCCGTTACTCCCACCCGGTCTTCAAGGTGCCAGCCCTGAAGTCCGTTCTAGAGTGCGTCTGTCCTCTCCCCCCCCCCCCGACCCTCATGTCGTAAAGTCCGGTTTTTTTAACTTATACGAACCACCATCCTTTGACAATGTTCCTGCATAGGGGCCTGCAAAACGCATCTTTTCGTCTTAGAATTTTCAGAGTTTCTTTAAACCGCTCGCTCGCCTACGCTCGCTCGCGCGAAATATTGCCTTTTCAAACCACTACATGAACATACATACCAACATAATCATCAAAATCTAATTGAATCATATATAAACACAACAAAATAGCAAAAACAACATTGACAGGGCGGTTACCCCTATCCCGGCCCCTATCGTACCGCATAGCGTTCGGCAGCGACTCTAAAATCCACCATCTGAAAATGAATTTTGGACTGAGCACTGGGCTCCACACAATGAGCTGACCCACGGTACGCCACCTGTGTAAGTGTCGCTGTGTGTGTGTGTGGGCTTTTTGATGTGTGCTGTGGTGTGTGTGTGTGATACATTGATGTGTGATGTGTGATATGTGTGTAGTGCGCTTGTGCTGTGTGCGTGATGATGTGTGTGTGTGTCTGTAGTCTGTGTCTGTAGTGTGTCGCCTCTGTGTATGCTGTGTCTGTGTGTGTGTCTGTGTGTGTCATGGCGTGTGTTCTGATGTGTCTGTGTGTGTGTGATGATGTGTGTGTGCTTGTGCTGTTGTAAGGTGTTTGCTATGTGTGGTGTGTGATGTTATGTGTGTGTGTGTGTTGTCGTGTGTGTGCAGTGTGTGTGTTGTGTGTGTTGTCGTGGTGTGTTGTGATCTGTGTGTGTTGTAGGTGTGTGTGCATATGATGGTAGTTGTGTGTGGTGTGGGGTGGTGTGTTACACAGAGAGCACTCCCTCAGAAATCGTGTTGCGCACGGCCTTGAGTGTGATCTTGCGATATTGAAATTCTTATTGAATCTTGAACAAGTATCTTATGAATCTTGAATGCACAATATTGACTAGATTATCATGTTTATTGAACATGTTGAATAGTGAAATTAATTCATTTTACGAACTTGGCTTTTAAAATATGGATCGTTTTAAACAGTTTGATGAACTCTAACGATAGTGAATTCCACAAATCTGGACCATGATGTTATATAGCTTTGTAATACTAGGATATTAAAAAACAATGCGGTACAAATATTTTTGGTACAATTTTTGGATAAACCTTGTCCTCTGAGTGGTCCATCCTTTTCCTCACGATAAGCGAAATGTTGACCTTTCATTTTTTGACAAAGGTTCGGAAAGCATTTATTTATCGATGCTACCTTCTAAACCCAATTGCCAAAAAGTCTTCCCGATTGCAGTAATGCATCCCCAAACGTGTCGTATAATTATAATAGGTTTTGTTATGATTTTCGTTGGATGAGTTTTCTGTATATATAAAATGTAGATTTTAATGTTCGCACATTGTAATATAGCAGAGATTATACTGTTTACCTTGTGACTGGATTTGGTAACTATATCGCCCTGTTTGCTAGTATCATTAACACAATAGGAACGATCTTCGCTCAGCTATGCAGACATGAATCCAGATTTGAACAAATACTTGAACTTCCAATAATTAAACAAACATACGCGTCATTGTGTTTATACAATGGACTAGTATCAACATAATGTCTCTTAACCCTATTTTAACTGGAATATTTCAGACCAGGTTTTACTGTGAGTGTTGACCCCCACTCCCTTACAATCTCGGCCGCGGATTGCACGATCGTTGCGAAAATTTGCATGCCTATAGAGCCGGATGTAAAGTTCAAGACTGTGGAGTTAGATTTTCAAAGATATGTGTCTTCAATCTTTAGATAATTAAATAAGTGCATAAAATCAAGTTGTTGCCTATAACACACTTAAAATAGCCAGTAGAATGCTATATTTTTGATGAAAATAATCTTTTTGACATTTCTATAAAAAGTCAAAAAATTTGCTATATCAGAATTAATTTCTTATGTATTTCTCTGTTTTTCTGCAAAATTTGTAGCAGATACTTTTTGAAGCATAGTAATAATAAATTAATTACAGCCAATGATAGTGAAAATATCCATATTTATAGGAGATAAATGACAAAAACCACACAATTTGCATTGATTTCTACATAACATCACGTTTTTGAGCGATGTGGGGGCTGACATGCATGGATGAAAAAAAGTCACACAGCGTTGAAACGGTATGTCCGATTTTCGCGAAAATAATCTCAAAAGATGCGCTAGACATGAATGTAAAAGTCAGCAAGTGATGCGGTCAACAAATTTCGCGCGGCGGAGTGGTCGCAAGATTAGTCGGGGTTCAATTAGACAATTTGACCCCCCCCCCCCGTTAACATAGGGTTAACATCGACATGTTGGTTCAGATAACATTTTAATGCTGATAATCTGAAGTTGTGAAAATGTGTACTGAATGGAAAAATACATGGAACGCCAAAATCATAAAAAGAAATACGAAAGTGTTATGACACCAACAACGCAATAATATAACCAGAACAAATTAGATAAATTTTCCATTTGGAAGTGAAAAACATTTGGTATCTGTCATTATTATTATATATATATTATATTATTATTTTTATATTATTATTATTATTATTATTATTATTATTATTATTATTATTATTATTATTATTATTATTATTATTATTATTATTATTATTATTATTATTATTATTATTATTATTATTATTATTATTATTATTATTATTATTATTATTATTGGTGTTATTATTATTGTTGTTGGTGTTAGTAGTAGTAGTATTAGTCTTTTATTTATTTACTTATTCATTTATTTATTTATTCAGCATCAATATACTTTGTACAAACTTCATAGATAATACTGCATAACATAAAGCTTCATACAATAGAGAACAATATTATTGTAATATCCAAGTGTTGCTTTTTTTTTCAAGTGACCCGTCCATACAATTTGTTGTCTTCATTTTATTTGACAGAAGCCAGTTTATTCTAATTAAAAAGATAATACATTGCCCCAATTTTCCATTAACGAATTATTTTTCACAGACCTGTCAATTGTGTTCCTTTTCACTTTAGTCCACGACACCAATTTAATATCTCGGAGAGCTATGGGGAAAATAATTACAATTATTAAACGGGTGTCGCAGAACAAAATCAAAAGAAACACAACGGACACCTTGGAGAACATTAATTTATTAATGGACAAAATCAATGAGAATGACCTGGCTTATACAGTGTATACCCTGCTCCAAAACAAAGAAAGCTACTGAGTATCACACCTGAAATTAATTTCGACAGAAACGTGGCGGTCGTGTTAGAATGCATAAAATCGATGTATTCCTCTTTACACTGACGTCAGAATGTTCATAGAATGAAGCTTTTGTTTCTTTTCATCATGCACCATACCAAATGAGGAATTTCCCTGAATTTAAAAACATAGTTCAATAATGTTTCAAGTTTTAAACAAATTTGCGCTACATAATTGTTCATGCTATGTGTGTCTCTGATAAGGTCAAAAAATGACGCAAGGAAAAATTGTACTTCAAAACAATCATGAAGTGTTTTTAAAATAGCCTAGTGAAATTAAACGAGCAACCATTCAGTTTTCCAACATAGAATGCTGGGTCGTAGTCCATTTCTTCATCGAAAATTAATTAAATCCTTTTCTGACATTCTACTGTGTACATATATATTTTGTTAGTGACAGCATAACTGTGTTCATTTGTCCGTTTAAACAATATCACGGAGACCTTACGTCAATGTTTGACATTTTTTTAAAATGATGCTTCCACAATGTAAAATAGAGTCTTTGATGTAATTCCAGGAAATTTTAGAAGTTTTCGTAAATGTGGTCAAGCCTTTCAAGAGACATGATTTTTCAAAGATGATAAAAAATTTTAATTTTTAAACATTTTTGTTCAAAGTCAACAGAGAGTTATTTTATGAAAAGCAGGATTCAATCTGCAGAGTGTGATATGCATGTTTATACCATTTTTGGATAAATCACAAATCTGGAATGATTTGACCAAGTTTGATTTGATTTTCTGTGTTAGCCTTTTAAACATTATTTTTATTAACGAATATGGGAAATTAGATGTGTATATTCTACTTCATTATGAGCGGGGTTAGGTGAAATAAGGTTATAGGAATGCTGTTTATTTATTGTTAGCTACGATATAGTGTGAGTCTCATGTCTTGTACTGATAGAGTAAAACATGACTTGTCAGTTGTCAATCTTCAGGAAGTAACGAGCTGTTAGTTGTGTATCAGTATCCCCGGAGTAGTTTGTCTTTCTATTCACAGGTGCGTGCGAATGTGCCATTTTCAAAGATGCATTTAAATTTAGAAAGGTGATGTTTCATTCTTCGGCTGAAAGTAATGCGAATTGTATAGTCATATAGACTAGCAGTTACGTTACATGGATGGGTATGTGTTTGTGTTGGAGGGGAGGGCAAATCATTTTAAGGTGTCATCCCGGGGTCTCATTTTATTTCCACGTAATATTGAGATGTCTCCAAATGTAATATTGCTGATTTATTGAGAGCACTCTGTGTGTTTGTTTGCTTATCTTTAACCCTATTGAAATGTCTCTCACTTCTGTAAGTATAATGTAGCCATCAACTGAGAGAAGAAAGTCGGGCACGTTGAATGATTGACGCTTTAATTGCGTAAACATTTACCTGAATATTGGCACAACATCGAGCGCATATCGATCGCGATGCTATACTCGTGATTAACTCACAGACATTTTCAATGTGAAACGAGTATCCTTCAAGCGCTTGCGAGTGCGCAAGCTTGCGGAAACCTACCTTTATGGGGTCCGCTTGCTCGAGACATGATTCGCTGTAATATATTCAATGGACATAAAGAATGATTGACATTTGATGGTGCAGTTAACATACATAACAAAACAAAATGTGTTTGAGTAACGAAAAGGTTAACGTGTAAAAAAAAATGCATGCCGTTTAATTTGTTTTACCTCTCAACACTGAAATGCTGCTGTGACTTGATAGTGTTTTTCATTCAATGATACAGCACTTCGATCAGAATTTGCTTCAGTTCTCGCTGGGTCAGTCGTTCGGGCATCAGTGAATTCAACCAAATTTACTTTAAATCGGAAGATGCGTATATGAGGACCGGTCATCTTTTTCGCAACGTGATTTAAACCGTGTCGCCATTAACGATTCCGTCGCTGTGTTTTAAATTTGAATCTGACTACGTAATAAATACAATATGGAAATTATATATCTTCAATCGACTCAAATTTACGACGAGGTGAATGCAACGGAAAGTAGTTTACTGAATCTAACTAGTTGGACATCGGGCACGAAAGCTCATCATAATATTCCACTGATATTAAGCCGTATACTGCTCACAGTACTCACTGTTGTTGGGAATCTCTTTGTAATGATTGCATACAGTGTGGACAAACAAATCCGAAAACATGCAGCCAATCTTATTATTCTGCACCTGTCTATGGCTGACTTTTTCATCGGGGCGTCTACAATGACTGTCAGCATCATTTCGGAATTGACAAACATAAAATTTGATGACTATTTTTGCAAGTTCTGGTTAACCATCGACTATATCTGCGTGACTATGTCAGTCGCCATGATTATGTGCATCAGCTTGGATCGGTACTGGATTGTTACGAAAGCGATTAAATACAGAAGTTTTCAGACACGGGGAAGGGTGAAGGCGATCATAGCTACATCATGGACTGCGTCAGTAGTCATTTATTTCACATTGGTTTTTGGCTGGGACGCCATTTGTGGTATAGAAAACGTCGAAAAATACAGCAGTGAATGTGTTGCAGGACTTGAAATCAATCCATATGTTTCCAGTCCTGTCAGCGCCATTTTAGGTTACATACCTTTCTTCGTCATCATTTACCTGAACTCGATCATATTTCTTCGTCTGAGAAAGCAATCCAAGAGCTTTATCAGATTTAAAGTTCAAGTAAAATATAAGAAGTCAGGAGAATCTAAACGAACCGGCGACGGGTCGTCAGAAGACGTTGATATCAACACAGATGATAGAGAACATTCTTTGGCTGAGGAGAGCTTATCTCAAGGTCGTAAAAAACCACCAGAAGTAAAGACGGTATCACTGATGGTTGCTGGTGGAACTGCGACTGAACACGGTGGCGTAGATAAAACAGAAATTGAAAGATTAATTTTCAGACAGAATCTTCGGGCGGCTGGTAAGCTCGCTGTTCTTGTAGCGTGTTTTGCAATCTGTTGGTTACCATATGAGATAGCAAACGTGGTTTCCATTCTATGTAAGTCGACTTGTGTCAGCAACTTCTCTTGGAATGTCGTAATCTCCCTCCATTTGTCTAATTCCGCGATTAATCCAATAATTTATGCTGTAACACATACAAGTTTTAGGAGAAACTTCAAGCGTTTTCTTTTCTGAAATGAAATGTCACCACTTCGACACTTGATTTGCGTAACCTCTTTCAATGCAGGAGTGAAAATGTGTACATGAGTGGATGAAAAATCCACATTAAGCAGGCTAAAAATTGAAATGTTATTTCAACATTTAGTGACGACATTTTGCCTGTTATCCAGTTGGATTCGACATTTATACAGCTTGCTAAGAGGTTAAATGCTACCATTAGAACGTGTGGTCAGTCCTTATTTGAGTTTTTAGAGTGTAGCTGTAAGCTTCTCATTGGAAGCTATCGTGGGTATGCGGAAGGGGGGGGGGTTACGGCTTCATGTACACTCTAAATTACAGGGATTTGAAATAAATCCTGAACGGCTGTGGTTAGGGACGGGTCAATTTTTGGATTTAGATTTAAATCTTAACGATTTATATTCAAGTCACAAATACTTAAAATTTAAATCTTTAAGATTTAAATCTTAACGATTTATATTCAAGTCACAAATACTTAAAATTTAAATCTTTAAGATTTAAATCTAAATCCAAAAATCGACTGGTCCCAAATCACAGCCGTTCAGGGTTTATTTTAAATCCCTGTAATTAAGAGTGTAGTATATGGGATGGGAGGGGGTAAATCGATTCACAGAGAGACCCTTTCGCTCTCTTGCTAGTCTGTGAGGAACTTCGCGTGCGCCGCAATATATTCAGGGGCACCAAGAGAACACCCCGGTAGTGTTGTATTTAACTAGCTATCTTTTCCTGCTGCCATTATGTAAAATATTTGGTAGCAGAGTTATTGTTCATTTCATACACTTTAACTTGGTGTTATGTCTAGCATGATTTGTACTTGATAAATACTCAATAAATCAACGAAGTAAAAACCATAATTATCTTCTTGAAAATGAAGTTTATTATAGTCATCGTGTTTTTACACATATTTTAGTTAATTTTTCTTTGAGATATCAATTTGTGTAGCTGAATAAGTTATTAAAGAAACAGTAAGGACGCTGTGACGAATAATAAATGTATGATGAAAGAGAAAGAGAAAAAGCAATCTCCGCGAAGCTGTCTGTATATACTGTGTGCAATAATACGTGTTATCTGCAGAACTGCACTCAAAACCCGCTGTCGGATGTGCAATCCTGCGCTTTGTACAAGGAGGTAATACATTTAAAAAAACTCTATATTTTCATTGATTCTTAAGTGATTTATTTCATTCATGGTATACTGGTATACATTTACGTATAAATGTTTATAATATTAACAACTTTGATTAATTTTTGTTCATTTTTTACATAATAGCTTTCACTGGTGTGTCTCACTGTTCTTTTTGCTGCCGTTGGAGGCGGCTTGCTGTTGGCCTGGATTTGCTGTATATTTCATAAATTTACAATTTTTATCTCGGGATCAACCTTACGATAGGTCATTAATGACTTTTTGTTGATCCCCCACATGGTCATATTATATCATATTCGTGTTTTTTTTTTGGGGGGGGGAATTTGAGTCCTTCGTTGTTTTTTCTTTTTTGTTATGTACAGTAATTTTGGGATTGTATGATTTGTTTTTAATCACGTTGCTACATGCATACTATTGTAACTTTGTTTTTTATTTTTCTTTGAATTGTGTGGAAATAAACTTTGAACTTTGAAACTTTGAACTATATGAAATTCAGGTTTATTCGTACAAAATCGTACAATTGTACAATAGAAGATATACAGAAGTGCATTTATATATAACTGATTAATAACAATAACGTCACGTCAACTCTAACAATTTTAACAAGGGCGTTAGTCCAGCGGCTAAGCTCCATTTTTTGGCCGAATTGTGCACTTTTTGATAAAAGCAACAAACTTTCCATATGTTAAAAACATGGCAAAAGATTAGATTTAAAAGGGGGAGCCCAGTCCAATTATCCCCCTGGGGGCCACAATAGGTCAATGAACTTTTTTTGCTACAATTACTATGTGGGTTGAATAAATTGAAGATAGATTTTTAAAGAAACCTTCTTTTACCGCAAATATGATTTCATATTAAAGATAATTAAATTTTCTACAAGATGAAGCCACATTTAATTGGATATGACGCAATGTTTGGGGTGGTTTTGGGTCAAAAACAACATTTTTAATCAATTTTTGTGAAACTTTGAATTTACATATATGCATATTTCGCCATTATTTTTAAAAATAGTGACTCAAAAGAATTCAAACATTCTAAAAAAACTGTCTTTGACCATTGTCAATACTGTGTGAAAATTACAAGTTAATTACATATTTACAGCAAAAGTTGTCACGCGTCAAAGTTCGTTAAGTAGTATCAGCCAGGACGGCATTTTGTACGCACAGTTCAAGCAGGCCAGGTAATATGCAACAATGTGCATTGGGTTTGCACGTTTGCAGCGCACTTTGTGTACATCTCTGCATCGATTCAGAATATAGGTATAATTTATCTGTGGAACCTGGTTTACTCTGTTGATTTTAATTCGATTTTGCCTTGTTTGTGATCCAACACACAGGTACACCTGTGTTGAGTCATTAAAATTACAACATTATACAAACGATAGATGAATAAATTGTAGAGCTGCTAAGCTGGTATAAATTGAGCACTTTTCGAGCAAACATTTTCCAGGAATGAAGTATATCACATAAAGATTT
>JZLH01S0613803.1:0-11473 GCA_001188425.1 Eucidaris tribuloides
GTGCAGCCAACAATGATAAGCAAGGAAAATGTAAAATGCTACTCTATAAAGGCTCACAGATGAGAAGGAATTGAGTAGCGCACCCTCTGTTTAGAAAAGAGAGCATGAATGTTTCCCACAATGAAAATTAATTGCCGAGTTGTGACAAAATTCTGTAATTATTTAGCAAACCGAAAGTCATATATGTTATGTCATTTACAATTCATCAAGATTTGGTGTAAGACAAGTACTTTTGTTATTGAAAGAAAGTGGAATCTTTAATTAATGTGCACTTTGAAAGTGAACCTTTAATATTTTGTCCGCCATTTTAAATTATTGATCGATGATGCCATCACTTTATTTCATAATTGTTTAAGACCTCGTGTTGTGTAAGGACCTTGACCATCCAGTAATTTTCATGTCGTGCTAATGTAACGCATATCTGATAGACTTAACAACGGCAAGACGCGGGGAGTCGACAACAGACGATAGACGGGAATATTGTTCGGCTTTAAGTACTGAAGTAAAATGTCAAATAGAAACAGTAGCGTTTATCGTGCTATGAATAAACATGATGATATACACATTACGGTTGCTTCTGTTGCTTTTTTACCGATCGGGCCACTGTTTTCGTTCCTCGTTTTCAAACTTCATTTGATAAGATCTCGCGCTTAAAACACGAGGCGTGGGTTTCAACATTTCGGAGCGGAGCGTATATATATTGGAGATTTTCCCTTGTTGCAGTTCTATGTGGGTTTTAAATGTTGTAATCACTGTTGGGTTAGATGTACGAGAATGAACAAACAACCTAGTTGCTATAAATAATGGAAGCGCGAACAATCATAAACGAAGTAAATCACCACAGTTATTTTAGGAAAACAAAATCTCCATCTTCTTTTCACCAAGAAGAAAAAGGGGAAGAAGGCAAACAGGGAAGATAAAATGAAGAGGCTGAGACGAGTGGAGAAGAGAAGAAGAGAAGAGCTAAGAAGAAGTAAGATAAGGAAGAAGAGAAGGTAAGAAGATGAAGAAAGATGTAGAAAGAAGACAACAGAAAGAAAAAATTAATGAAGACAAGAAGAAGAAAAACAGAGAAAACAATGGTAACATGCAGGATAAGGAAACATAAGGAGTAGGATGACGGAATAAACTTAAATTTTTTGTTGTGCTAATCACTACATACTACGATTCGGTTGATTTGACTTTGAGAAAAAAATACATTTGAATTTCCCCAAAAACATTATACGTATTTATATGATGGTTATCATGCATTATATCTAGTCTCAGAGGAATTTAAGATATATTCCTTTAACTGTTGACCCTAATATTATTTCCACCCGTAAACTTGTATCAGTTATTGTTCGCGCTATATTTGATTCATATAACGTAACCGAGCAGTCGCAGAGAGTTATTACACAACAATAAGAGAGCGACAAAGCACAGACCATTGAAACTGACAGCTAACCTAGACATAGACGAAACTTATTAAGTAATTACTTTCGTAGCAGTCAGAGGCATAGGGCAGGGCCTGAAAAAGAGGGGGGGGGGGGCAAGGCGGGCGGTGTTTCATTAGTTCATCTGCGCTGACATACCGTCATTTCTAGTGGTAAATTTTTTTCCCAACAATTGGGATAAGAAAATGTCGATATGTAGGCGAGACTATTTAAGCTAATTACCGTGCACACATTACTGTTCCGTATCTTCTGCGAATCTGGGATTTCATGTATAATAATAATTATAATATAATAATAATATAATATACTAATAATTATAATAATAATAATAATAATAATAATAATAATATAATATTAATAATAATAATATATAATAATATAATACCACCTTCGGCCCTTTGCCCAACATCAGAACAACAATACATAGCAACATTGCAAACAACGCTAGCGTAAATTTCTATTTACTCTTTAGACTGCGGACAAAGTAGCATCTTGGCCTCCACATACACGGTCTAGTGTCGATGAGCAGAGGCGTCACGGGAGGGGAGGGGGGGGGGTTGAAACACCACCATTGGTCGGGAAGTCGTGGGGTCATTTGTGATTCTGCAGGTTAAAATAACTAAGCACCTGTTTTTTACTTGTCGTCTTGTCACCTGTCTGTACACGAAAGATTCTCTCAGGTTAAAAGAAATAATGAAGGACATTTTTATTTACCCCTTTTCTCTGGTTTGTCGACTTGTCGCCCAACCCCGGGTACACCACCATTAAAAAGTTCTAGCAACACCCCTGCGACATTTTTTTAAGACTTTGATTGCTGAGATAAAATTCAAGCGAGTCAGCCAGGAAATGGATTATATGAGACTTAAACGTTTGCATGGCGAAATTCACAATTCGATGAGAGGCTTTCGGTACAACCATGTACGTTTTCCAACGTACGTGGTTGTACCGAAAGCCTCTCATCGAATTAAGAAATGGATTGTTTGTAGTAATGTTTTGTTATGTTAACTTTCCAAAACAGTTCGATTTTCTCAAAAAAAAATATAATCAGACCTAACCGACAGTTTTTGTTACATGTCACTTCGTAAAAAACAAGATCATTTGTAGCCTATTCAGTGACGTTTGAAATGGATTTAAAGAGGTATGAAAATGATAATGTCTTCTCTGCGAACGCATACACCGGCGTGGGTGATCCGGCGCGTCGTCAGCACACAAAGTGTTAACATAATGCACCATACAATTTACAACTGTATGCTGAGGCCGACCGGACTTGGAGCCACCTGTCCCCCGATCGCTCCCCGCTAGGAGGTGTTGACTGTCGGTATATGGTTTACCGTCCTGCTACGGCACTGAAGATCTTTCGACGTAGTTTATTTTGTATCACACACGCTATCGGTCCTCATCAGCTGTGCACAACAATAGCGTATGACGTGATAATTACATGTACACATAACCGATATAGTCTGGACAATGTCTATTTAACCATGGATATGAATTCATTTGTCATTCAAATCGATATTAAATCGTATCTTATATACATTTACAACTCCACTGTGTTCTAAAAACGGATGAGTTCCATTGAAAACATGACGCTCATCACACACCTGCAATTCTTAAGCTTGCAAAACATATTGTATAAGGATGCGTCAATGCGATCTTTCATAATGAAATTATCAAGAAAATGATTGAATACTGCTCAAGCGCCCATTACGCATCTTACGTTGCTTAGTATTGATTCAGACATTTTGTAAATCGTTGTCAAAACATCTTTATTTACAGCCGACTAAATTCAAATGCAGATATGTTTTATAGCAATAATGATTTATATTGTTTTGAAACATGGCAAAATGTGCATTATGCATTTTGTTCCAGGCTTAAGTTGTCGCTATATCATCTTGGCTTTCAATGTGAATAAATTGCACGTATCGAATTTAAAGTAGAAGCTACGAGATAGTATTCATTGAAGTATATTAAGTTCTCCAAGCTGAGGAGAGTTTGCAAGCTAGACTTACTAAGTAAGTAAGTAAGTAAGTAAGTAAGTAAGTAAGTAAGTAAGTAAGTAAGTAAGTAAGAAACTAACGCACTCGCTCACTCACTAACTATTTAAGTAACTAACTAACCAACGATCTATCTATCAATCAATCTATCTACCTACCTAACTAACTAACTCACTAACAAACTAACTAACTCACTAACTCACTAACTCACTAACTCACTAACTCACTAACAAATTAACTAACTCACTAACTCACTAACTCACTAACTCACTAACTCACTAACAAACTAACTAACTCACTAACTCACTAACTCACTAACTCACTAACTCACTAACAAATTAACTAACTCACTAACTCACTAACTAACTAACTAACTAACTAACAAACTAACAAACTAACTAACTAATTAACTAACTCACTAGCTAACTAACTAACTAAATTCAATATTACTCATCGAAAGGGAACGGGAAGTAGCATTTGATATAAACAACACCCACTACTTTGTGTACCGATGTGCGACAAGTCAACAAACAAAACACGGGGGAATTTACCCATCCGAGCTCAGACCCTTAACCACCCCCCCCCCCCGCTAACGACGCCCCTGACCAGGACGGCTTGATCCCGATGTAGTGCTGGGCTTTAAACGCTGACGAGAAAAAAGAGGGAAAAATCAGTTCAAGAAAAAGTTCAAGATTCAACTAAAGATAAAGACATTCTCAACTTATTTCAAAACAAAAGCAATTGTGATATTCTGAAAACGATTTTTTTTTTTACTTTTGCCTAAAGGGGACAAATTTGCAGGAGAGACTTATGTTGTAACAAAGCCAGTAGTGTGCCAGTTTTTGGATGGATATCGTATTCAAAGTTTACATGTTTACCAGAAGGAATAAAATATATCTCAAGAGCGGGAATAAGGCAAATTAAAGTATTTTTTTTGTCGAGTACATCATAATATTGTTCATACCTCTGTAATTACATGAGCGGTTGTAATAATTCAGAGTGGTACTTCCAAACAAGAAACAGTTATATTTAAGTCAATCTACACTTTAAAAGGATAACAATTCACTCAATTTACAACCAGACGTCCATCGAATTGGCGACTGATAGATGAGATGGAACTCAAACAGCGCCGAGATGATACTTCCAATTGGGGTTATAATGTAGCGTGACATAAATGTACACTAAAACAGCTTGTTGCTTCGTCTGCGAAAACGCACACAAACATACCAAGCATGACTGATAATTATAGCATTACATTCGCACGATCAAACAGTCCCGTATATTACATGCTGACTTTAACAGCATGTTTAGCTACTCTATATTTACCAAGCAGCATGAGTGTATTCATAACAACATTTTAATCTTCTGCTGATAAAACAGCTGTTCTAAGATCAGATGGCAAAGTCAGGATGAAGGCAAACTTGGCACGTAGCTTCGTTGATGAAATGTTAAGATACTTTACTTACTTTTGGCATTTCATGCAGTCTGTCTTGTCGGCGCGATCTAGTATTATAGCCCATGACAGTTCTGGAGTTCAATACTCCAGTAAGAATGTGTCAGCCTCTTAATGTGTCAGCCTCCTAAGTGAAGATGTGGTTTTTAAAGAAAGAGGAAAAAAATAAGACCCCACTTCTAAAAAAAGAAAAGAAACGAGCAAAACAGCAAACCCGAAACAAACACAACACAGCAAAACCTAAACCAACACAGCACAACACATCACAACACAGCACAACACAACACGACACGACACGACACAACACAACACAGCACAACACATCACAACACGACACGACACGACACGACACGACACGACACGACACGACACGACACGACACGACACGACACGACACAACACAGCACAGCACAACACATCACGACACGACACGACACGACACGACACGACACAACACAACACAGTACAACACATCACAACACAACACGACACAACACGACACAACACAACACAACACAACACAGCACAGCACGACACGACACGACACGACACGACACGACACAGCACAGCACAGCACAGCACAACACATCACAGCACAACACATCACGACACAACACAACACAACACAACACATCACGACACGACACGACACGACACGACACGACACGACACGGCACAGCACAGCACAACACATCACGACACGACACGACACGACACGACACGACACGACACGACACGACACGACACGACACGGCACAGCACAGCACAACACAACACGACACGACACGACACGACACGACACGACACGACACGACACGACACGACACAACACAACACAACACAACACAACACACCACACCACATCACATCACACCACACCACACCACACCACGACACGACACGACACGACACGACACGACACGACACAGCACAGCACAGCACAACACATCACAACACAACACAACACATAACAACACAACACATCACGACACGACACGACACGACACGACACGACACGACACGACACGACACAACACAACACAACACACCACACCACATCACACCACACCACACCACACCACTCCACTCCACGACACGACACGACACGACACGACACGACACAGCACAGCACAGCACAGCACGACACGACACGACACGACACGACACAACACAACACAACACAACACAACACAACACAGCACAGCAAAACACAACACAACACAACACAACACAACACAACACAATACTACACAATACAACATAACACAATACGACACAACACAACCCAACCCAACACAACACAACAACACAACACAACACATCACATCACATCACAACACAACACAACACAACCCAATACAACACAATACAACACAACACAACACAACCCAACCCAACACAACCCAACCCAGTACAACACAACACAACACAACACAACACAACACAACACAACACAACACAACACAACACAGCACAACACAACGCAACACAACGCAACACAACGCAACACAACACAGCACAACACAACACAACACAGCACAACACAATACAACACAACACAACGCAACACAACACAATATTATACAAATAATTAATGTATATGATTCAATGGTACGAATATTTTCATGAGTTGAATGATTAACGCTTAATCTTTCAACGAATAAAAATAGGTGTACTATTGACCGAATGATGAAACATTTATTGTTTTATACAACAAATAAAGTAGATCTTTGTCATTTTGATTGGAGGATTGTAAAGTATGAGAAACATAGCTATAGGCCTACATACATTCTGATTCTCTTTCTGGCTTATTCATAAGTTCAGCATGTTGTATAGTCAATGTCTCAGTTCCCTCATTTTAGTCTAAATTTCGCCAAACATTCAAATCCTTATTAAAGCAGTGACCTATGTTCCCAGTTATGTTTAAAGTTCAAACTTAAAACACATTACACTGCGTACATCGTCGTACATTTCATTCAGCGTGGTACGTACTTCGTGTGTAGCAGCTGCGGCACACACTGCGCGCGCTGCACACAGTTACTGCAACACACAGTACGGTAACATTACGAACCGTGAAATGGGACGAAAATAGAACCAACATGCAAGTAAAAATATAACCAACATGCCCGCAAAAATATAACCAAATTGCACGCTGCGCTGAATGGGGTATTCATTCAATATCATGTGACCAACAATCCTCCAATCAAATGACAAGGATCTACTTAGATGTTGTATAAAGAACAATAATGCCTACAATGGAAACCATGAAATTAGATAAAGTACAATAAGATAGCAAAACGAAATTGATAAAAGAAATTAAAACAAATTAAAATGAAATGAAATTGATAAAACAGAATAAAGTAAAATGAAATAAGGCAAAAATATAAATAAAAAAGCAATAAACATATAATTAAATACAATACAATAAAATAAAATACAAATTAAAAACAAAACGAGACAAACAAGCAAGAGAAAACATGTCTTATAAAGCAGTATTTCATTTATTGTAAAAGAAGCTATAACAATTTCTAAAGTCAGGAATGGCACGAGACAAAATGATCACGAACAAACATATAATTATATAAAATTTAAAAGCGTCAGAGGACCACTATACCTCTGAATATGATTGGGAGAAGCCAAAAATGTCATGAAACCACTTGAAACATATACCAATAGAGAGTATCTCCAGGCTGGAAGGATTTGTCTTGAATTTGTATACTTTAGGAGAAATAAGCATTCATTTACCGATATTGAATTAATCTCGCCTCTGATTAAAAAAAATGATCTTAAAGAAAGCTACACAACAAATTTCACCGTCACCGCACTTCTAAAATTTAAATTGTACAACAAGAAAATAATGTATGACTGGATTTTTACAGCAGAAATTGTAAACTGTATGCTTGATTCTGGGTGCATTGTGTCCTAAAATGAGGACTAATTCCAATCTTTGCAATTCCCTTTAAATCTTATTCAGTTTTCTGTTGGAAAAAGGTCATCACTACTAAACTTCCGTACCACTGTCTCTGTATTTCGAAATACGGATTCTTCCGGCTTACGAAGTAAAAGAGTGCGGCACGGATAGATTGGGCTAGAACCTGGGTTACTTCAGAGCCAAGAGGCATATCGTGGTGCGTCAAACAGTACTTTGAAGGAGAAGGAGAAGGAGATGCCAAATTTACAACGTCCACGTGAAGATATCACGAGTCTAAAAAAACGTCCATAGTTGACATTGTCAACGTTCCTTAATCAATTTTGTTTTTGGAATAACATGGAAAGCAATACGAGGTTGTCCTCTATTTAAGTGCAGTGTGGAACATAATCACCAATTTTGCGTACGCACATGTGTGTATGTGTGTGTGTATGTTTGTGTAGGTGTATGTGTCTGCATGTGTGCGTGTGTATGTACCTATGTGTGTGTGTGCATGTATGTGTGTTTGTGTGTGTGTGTGAATGTGTGGTGTATATTTGTAAGAGAATTTGTGACACTGACAATGTCATTCGTCATGAATAACTACCAACGCATTGGAGTGAGCGCGAAGAGAACAGTAAAAAGCAAACACTGAGGGTATATTGAGGAAGGGGCCATTGAGGATGGGGTCACATACTACATGTATCTTCATTATCTTCGTTAAGGTAGTGGACGTTGTGTTCCCATGAGATAAATAGAAATCACTCGCCAAGAGTCAAATTAGCCACACTTTCACTTCATTTTGGATTGGTTTTTACTCCGGAAAGGAGGCGATCTTTAATATCACGCCCTCTCGTAATGGGGAGCCATATTAACGATCCCTTTAGTTTAGAGTGAAAATCCACTTCAACTTAAAGGCATCGTATAACAATGTTTCTATTTAAAAAAAGTGAGCTACATGAGTCCCTATGCTACTAGTGTCTTTGATAAAGTCTAAAAAATGAAGCCCTGAAGAAACTACAGTTCAAAATAATTATTAAGTGTTTAAAAAAAGTAAAGACCATTCCAGTTCCCCCATAGAGTGCTGTGTTGAGGAATTTCAATCTGAATATATAACGCCAATAAACAAAACAACAACAACAACAACACCACCACCACCACCACCAACAACAACAACAGCAGCAGCAGCAACAACAACAACAACAACAACAACAACAACAAAAACTACAACAACAAAAACAACAACAACAACAACAACAACAACAACAACAACAACAAGTCCAGTACCTATCTGTTAGTCTCATCAAATGCCATTGACCTTGTCACGTGTCGTCTATACATCTGTTGACATCATTTGGACTCGTGCTATAATTATCGCTTTGCGTCTCTGACTCGGTGTTTGTCATCGTTTCTGGTCGGGCCATAAATCATTTAGGGTTATAATCACAAACGAATATATACAGGACGGAGGCAACCGGCATAATGATAATTCATAATGTATTCACGTAACTATAACGCATTAAGTTTGTTTCAAACCATAATTCATTACTGACGGCGCCCGTAAATTATGGACTTGGAGTGAATTATGATGTGCTGGTGTGAGGTAAGATAAACTAGGCGATGTGCTGGATTGAAATCAAATACAATTGAGCGAGCGAAGAAATCTAAAATCTTAAAGGGAAGAAGGTTAAATGTTTATGACTATTAATATGTGGACGTTTAATAATAAGAACGAAATAAAAAACATAATGACAGATGAATAGATTTGTGAATTCATTAGTGTTACCACATTTTAACAGCGACATAACAACTGAAAAATTAATCAGGTAGTGAAATCAAATAAAATGAGCGACCGAAAGAAATTTAAAATCTGAAAGAAAAATTCGAATGACTACGATTATAAATATCTGAGAATTTAGAATAAGAATGAAATCAAACCATAAACGGATAAATAATTTGTGAAATCATTAGTATTGCCACATTTACAAAGCGGACAACACAACTGGAAATTAATCATAGAGTGAAACCAAATAATACGGAATAACGAATGACATGTAACAGCGTATGTGAGGTATTTAACAGTAACAAACAAACAAACAAGTAAAAAAACGATAAAGACAGATAAATAACTTGCGAAATCATAAGCGTTGCCAAATGTATGAAGGGGACAATACAACTACAGAACATTAATTAAACATACAGAATTCAACAAATTTGATATTAAAAAAACAAAAAACTTTTTAAATATTCGTAGAATGTTAGACATGGAACATTGGAAAAAAAAACAGGAATGAATGTTCCACTTTATGTAATACGACGTTAGATCAAGAAGAACTCTTGACATTTGATAGAACATCGATGTTCTCTCATGCTATTTATAATTCAGCGTCACTTTAAGGTACTCGAGAGAACTTGAAGACATTAACATTGACACTTACTTTTAAGATGAAAAACAGGTCGAGCGATAAATAGACTAAAGGAAGCTCGGTTTTCAAAACTAGGTCACGCATTGATCACCGTCTTATTTATACCGTCCCGACCGCAGCCGTCTTGAGCCGGTATGTTAAAGAGAAAGAGATAAAATAGAACACCGGGCGTATCTTGCTGTAGTTCTGCAAAATAGAAATCATATTTCGAGGCTCGAATTTCAAATATCAATGGAAACGAGGTAAAGATAGTCATGCTCTTTGCGACGATGAAATTATTTGCTCTTCTTTTTTGGAATGCGGGGAATGTTGATTGATGATGATGCGAAACATTGGCATTCTTCTGTTACGATTTGAATGTCATGTTTATCGTAATGTTATATCAAGACAAGATATTCGCTTAGAGAGCTTACAAACACATCAGCTTTTGCAAAACATCGGCTCGGTGGTTATGCGACGTTATCACTTATCAAATGATAATATGCCAAGTGAACCCTCAAAGTGTTATTGTAACAAAGGTCCATAGACTATGTAGGTGATATTCAGAAGGTGGTAGTGTAGGGCTTAATTACATCTGAATGACATGTGGGTGACGACAAGAACAATTAAAACAACAACAATGGCCGATTCTACTTCTGATAATGCACTGCTTAAATTTTAATTGTTTATCTTGCTCCTCACTTGCCACTTTCTCACTTTCTGCTACTAGTAGGCTACTACTACTACTACTACTACTACTACTACTACTTCTACTATTACTGCTGCTATAATACTGTTGCTACTACTATTGATGATAATATAATAATAGTCATAGTATTAATAATAATAATAATAATAATACTGATAAAAGCAACAATAATAATAATAATAATAAAATAATAATAATAAAAATAGTATTAACAACAATAGTGATAACAATATTACTACTACTACTACTACTAATACTACTACTACTACTGCTACTCATTATGATGATGGTGATGATGTTGATCATCATCATCATCATCATCATCATCATCATCATCATCATCATCATCATCATCATCATCGTCAATGGTACTACGACTACGGTACTACTACTACTTACTACTTTCTGCCACTAGTAAGCTACTACTACTACTACTTACTACTTTTTGCCACTAGTAAGCTACTACTACTACTACTTCTTCTTCTACTACTACTACTACTACTACTACTACTAAAACTACTACTACTACTTCTACCACTGCTACGTCTACTGCTGCAATATTTACAACAGA
>JZLH01S0613804.1:5273-16865 GCA_001188425.1 Eucidaris tribuloides
GACGCATCTTCATATCCGTAGTAAAGATGGATTAAATGTAAAAACACCTGCCTATATACGACATGTTATAATTTTTGTGACATTACTATCAGATACCTAGGAATGTGGTTTCGGCTTTTGTGCAAAAGGCCATGGAACGGTCTCTGCTATACAATAAATTTGGTAGGTAATATGATATATCAATCAAATTTTCTGTATGATTTTATTTATTAGTCTTATATGTAGTGTAACCCTTGAAAAATGCATCGTTGCGTATTGTTACACTAGATATATTGACAGTTGAAACTTTGATCATTATATACACTTCAGTCAAAAAAAAAAGTAAACACGTTTTCAAGTTCACAGTTGTAATATATTAGACTTTAATAAATTCAATATCAGCTTATATATCAATATTTAAAGCAATTTAAATTGTCTTTTCATGCCTTGTGAGGGGAATTTCTGATAGATAATTTTATCATGAGAATGTGATCACAATGCGTTTTTTATTCCCCTAGTCTAAAAGCAAAAATTCAAAAATATGGATCCATAATCCCTTGATATTATAAAATGTGCACAACGACAATCAGTCAAGTGGATAACAAAAATCAGACTTAAAAATGGCTTTATCTTTTGAATAAAAGTCATGAATTTGTAATATTACTGCAAGTACTGATGTCGTTTCGTTCTGTTTACCAACAGATAGAGAGAGAGGAGAGAGAAAGAACCTCTCTAAGTCTTCAGAAGTGTCTCAATTTGGATTAGAGTAGTTAGACTACAGTAGGGTGGTTTACTATGTCAGATCATTTCAATTCACATTGTTCTAAAGTTGAAGCTGTAGAGAAGTTGCTCTTTCTCTCTTCTCTCTTTCTCTCTCTTTGTTGTAAAATAGACAAACACGCTAGTTCTTCCCAGTCTTAACAACACTTAGTCTTTTATTTCAAAGATTAAAAGCCAATTGTTCTACAGTTGATCTTTGTGTTCCATGGTGTTGTGCCATTGTTATAATATTCAGCTGGAGTATGGTCCATTTTTGCTATTTTTTTACTTTTGCACCTTTGGGATAAAATACGTCATGTGATTTACTCAGGCATTACAATTTATCTTCAAATTACTCTCACAGGCTGAAAGAGAATTAAATGCCTTTAATTGATTATATAATCATTGATTTTTATTAAAGTTATAAATTTACAATGTGAAAACTTTGAATAAGTGTTTTTATCTTATTTTTTGGCTGAGTGTAATAAACTTCTCAAAACTTTGGAAATCTGAGTTTGTGATCGATTATTCTTCCCATTCTCTTAGGAAATATCTAGGCAATGTTTTATTATGCATTAAGATAGATCAAATTATCTTTAAAATACGAAACACTACTATTATGATTATGCCATCGGAATAAGGTACAGTATTTAAAATTAGGATAAGGTGAAATTGAAAAGTTGCAAATTGGACGACCAGTGGGTCATAAAGAGTCAATGAAGCAACATTTGTTACTTTCGCATTGAAGTTATGTCTTTTTATATATAGAGTAAATAATAATAATATAAACGTCTAGTTTACCCAGGTAGCCAACTTCAGTCTTGATTAGATCGTGGCTCTTTACAGCGGCCCTGTCATAACATAAATGTTATTTATTACCTCTTCTCTGTCTGTTATAAATGCGGAGCGCACTGCTAAGAAAGCAATGTACTATTTTAAAAGTCTTTGGTATGACCAGCGGGCTCGAACTCCGCCACCTTACCCGTCAACGTAGGATGCGGACGCTCACCCAGCTGAAGGCCATTACTGCCCGGTTGCTCTGCTGGTCATCTCATTAATGACAATTTCAATAGAAACTGCCCTGCTCTTCAATTTGTCTTGATGATTAAAAAAGTTTGAGTCTACCTTTAAATGCCAAACATGTTTGTTTATTTGCTGTGTGGTCGCATGTGCACATAGTTTTTATTTCAGTCCATGTTAATGTTTATGTAGAAAGCATCAAAATAACAAAGAAATCAATGGGAAAATTCATTCATTCAAAAAAGGGAGAAAATCGGTGCGTTATCTGAACTCCGGTCATTGCAACTTTTTCGTTTTTTGCCTAAATCCAACATTTCAAAGCACTGCTTCCTCCATGTGACAATAATCATAACAAGTAGGTTTAATTTTTACAGATAAATGTAACAACCATTTTAGTATTTATCAAGCAGTGAGTCGATTATTTTCTAACATAAGACGGGCATTAATTGATCAAACTTCGATTTCCCATATTTGAGGCGTTTATGTACATGACTGTTGTGTGTGTGTGTGTTGTGGTTTGTGTGTGAGTGTGTTTGTGTTGTGTGTGTGTGTGTGTGTGGTGTGTATGTGTGTGGTGTGTGTGTATGTGTGTGTGTGTGTCGTGTGTGTGTGTGTGTGCTGTGTGTTGTGTGTGTGATGATGTGTCTAGCCAGAAATCTCCGTCCCCCATCACGATCGACTATCCCATAGCTGGATAGCGATACGTTTTTACTTTGTTCACACACCTCAAACAGATGCAACACACAAAACATCATCCACGCAACGCCACAATAGCACACTCCTACACATACACCCACAAACACCCACACAACACATATACCCCACACGCACAAAAGACACACAATACACATCATACCACACACAATCGGAACACACATCCACATACACACACAACACACCGATCACACACACACACACACACACACACGCAGAGACACACGACACACACGCACAGCACACACACAACACAACATTTCACACCACAACGACACACACACACACACACACACACACACACACACACACAACACACACACACACCACACACACACACACAGCACACACACACACACACACACACCACCCACCCACTACCACCCACGTCCAACACACACACCACACCACACACAATGCACACCACACACACACACACACACACAACACACACGCCCACACACACACACACACACACACACACACACACACCACAGACACACACATATACACACACAGAGTACATTAAATGCAGCACTAAGATTTTTTGGATCAGAACAATTCATTGTGATATTAATCACGCCAACCTTTATTATGGCATATGAGAATTTAATATACATTTGATAATAAATGAAAAATTTGAGATTGACCGGTAAGTTCATTACGTAAAGATGTTTCTCTGCAAAAGGGCCTCGCCTAGTCTGTGTTTAAAATGTGCTATGTTGTAGTGTGTTTCTTATGTGCGTATGCGCGTGCGCGTGTGTATATGTGTGACTTGACTTCTGAAACAAAATAATGCAGAATACAAAATACTCATTTGACACATTCATCTCCTCACTTTAAATGTGCTATGTGAGTTGTGTCCTAATTTGTGTGTGTGTGTGTGTTCCTTATGTTTTTGTGTGTGCGTATGTATGAGTTTCTTCTGAAAAAAGCGTATGCAATGCTCTCGTTTGATACACTCAATTCATTCTTTTCACTCTTCACTTTCATACTTTGGCGCAAATCAAGTTTTTTGCACTCTCGCAACCAATGCCTCCTGTTCATCCCAAGCGTGAACCATAGCACATTAATGATAAACAAATGATTTGCGATGAAACACTCTTTCAAACATGTATGATAACCTTTCGTTCATAGGTGATTTATAAAATTTAGCATCTTCTAAACTTTTTTGAACTCACCTGTATAATAATGGAATAAGAGTCACTAACAATTATCTATACCGCATAAGATTAAGAAAATAAGTGAGAAATTAAAATCGATTAGAATGTACTAATAAGTTCAAGTTTATTCGATTCCACTCATCATTTACACAGAAAAAAATCAATTATCATTTTTACAAACAAAAACAAGAGTACATACATTGATAAAGTAACAATGACTGAGACAATGAAATACATTTGCAGTTCATAATTCAGCAATTGGAATCAGGGGTGACTGGTAATAAAACAAAATATTGGTACTGTCTCACACCTTCTTTTAGAAAGAAAAAAAAAATTTGCATTCGAGAATCTAAAACATTAGAAAATGAAAGAAATATTTTTGATGATTCGGCCTAATGCAATAGAATATTAAAAAAAAATGACCTATAGCATCACCCGAGTTAACGCCGCGGGCGTTAACTCGGGTGATGACACTCAGAACTTTCAACTTTTTTGAAAATGGTGAAATACGTACATTAAAATACAGCGTAACATTGCATTCATACTGAATTGTAATGGTAAATAACAATTAACTTGTAAAAAAAAATGAATCAGTGTATACCCACCTTAGATCATAAATCATATTTTCGGAACTTTCTCGTGAAATTCAGCCATCGATTCCATCGAGTTTAAAGATTCACTCACTCATTTTAAAATGCAATAAACATATAAAATACCCCCAATCCCAACAGACATACTTTTGGTTTATTTCGGTATACAAATGATGATGATGAATGATGATTTTTTTTTTTACAGTGGTAAGACCAAATGCATATTCTCTCTTAGGGCCACCGAACACTACACGATCGGCTTGCGATCCGATTTTGCAATAAATCGCAGCAGCATTTAATAAGGGGCATTTTTAACAATAAAACTTATTCGATTCGGTTCTTATAGCAATGATACTGAGTACTTAAAATGAATGACCGCAGAGTATGGGCCAAATTACTTTGCAAAATCGTAGATTAATGCGTGCAACCTACTTTGACGTCACTACGATTCGGAGGCCGATCTGGCTTTTTGCTCCTACTAGAGAGGTCGAAATGGCCGTATTTTGTTATTTTACTATCCTATATGTGACTATTCAGACCTTAAAAACACATTGTGATGTCTCGAAATGTTTATCAACGCTATTCCATTTTCTTCCGAATTGGATAGCAAGACTGACGTGTATGTGCGGTGGGACCATATTATGTTTCGTGTTTGACCTAATAGAAAATAGTCGAGGATGAGAAGGAGAAGTAGAATAGTAAGCTGAATATTTTACTTTGACCTTTAACCAAGAAACATTCTCAAGATAATGTCGCATGTTTATTTGTCCCTCATCAAAATGAAAGGATAAACAGTGCTTCAAGTTGTTCGTCGTTTAAAGAACAGAGTAAGGGATTGGCACGTTCAGAAACGGTAAAAATGAATGAAATCAGCTCAAATCGTTCACATGTGAAGATAAGTTTATAAATAACACCTGTCATAGAAACCTGTGGGTAGAATACTAGTTTTGGTGAAAATCTGACAATGTAAACTCAAAAATTTACAGCTGACGTCCCGACGTGCATAGGCCGTTCCAAAATTGTCGCGATGCAGCCGTTAGCCGAAGTCCGCGGGGTTTAGCGTTTAACCAATCAGTGTGCTTCCGCTGGTCTTGCGGCGGTACACATAACACCGCGACTCGCAATTGAGCAAATTTAAACTCACGGAAAGAACAACATTCTGGTAACATTCGTTATTAGTTTTTCTCATAAAACAACAATCATGAGTAAATGGATCCAAACATTTCAACACACGCATTTGTAAGTATAAACTACCGTTTCGGGTATTGCATAATGAAGGGAAGTAAATGGACTTGCAAATCCCTGACACAATCTTTAAACAGTGTAAAGAACCTAAACGAGTTATATGAAAAATCACAAATTACAGGAGACTTTCATTTCAAAAAACGAACCATTAATTGAACTACTATCAAGTTATAACTCGTTAATAAGGGCGTCGATTCTGGGTGGCGCAGGGGGGGGGGCCGTGCGCCAACCCAATGAAATATGGGGGAGGGGCAAAACATATCGATTTGCCCGCAAATAATTTTAACAACTTGAAACATTCATAATATGCCATGGCACAGCACACGCTTAAAAAGCAATTGAAAAAGCACTATAAAACCATTAAACTAAAGCATAAAAATACTGTTTAAACATACGAAAATGTTTTTTTTCGGCCAAAACCTGGATCGCGACAAGCCCTGCTCCGTTATTCCATTAACTCTATCTACTGAAATAATCAGATTCTGGCTCAAGAGCGCATTAAGATGAATAAAATTATCAGAATGGACAAAATAGTTTTAAACATAGACCGGAAGCCATTAAAACAAAACGACAACGGGATCACATCTGAATTTTTGACCTATCACCGCGAAGCCTGAAAGTCGCTCACGCAAGCTAAGGAAGTAAAATATCTGTAAATTAAAGATGTGAAGTATGAAAGTGAAGTGTCTTCAAAAATACAATGTAAGACTTCACATTAGCAAAAGGTTTAAATATTAATAACACTCGATGCTCATAATTATGGATATATTTTGTTGATACTTAAGTTCTTTCTCCTATAGCGTTTAAAATTTTCAAGACAAATGTTTATTCACGAAACGAGTATGTGAAGCAAATTTTTGGATTTCATCGAGATGACTAAAGTAAAAACTAAAATGCGTGGTGAGTTCAATAACAATTATTATATCTATTTAAAAAAAATCACAAAAATCATGAAAAATATTAAATTAAAGGTAATTAAAAAACAACAACACGAAAACTGATAATTTTGATCTAATGTCACTTATCACTAATTAACATCAGAATATTGTCTGTTACAAGTCTAATAACGCGCGTTAAACCACCACGTGACTCAACAACAACAACAATACTGCATTTATAAACAGCAGGTTTTAGTGTCAAGTCGGACGCTACAAAATGCCAAAAATTCCTAGAAATACATGTACTTAGATATAAATTGTTCACCGGGGTGAGAAATATTAATCCAGACGTACCGTTCAACGAAAAATGGGAACTTCTAAAATGTCTCTAAAAATTCCTAATTAATGAGGCATGAGTGATTTGCTCACCCAAAGATTATTCCTTTCCAGTTTTATAAGATGTCGACTATATTAGCTGATGTGCTGATTTGGTTTTGATGTAGAGGTTTATGTTTGGGCAATGCGTATTTACGGTAAAATTCCAAACATAATACAAAGTTCAAGATCTTAACCACCATTTGACTGACAAAAGTGTGAAAAAAATATTTAAGGGGGAAAATACATGTTAAAAATTTTTTTTAGGCTCGTTTGTAGGTAAAATAATGTATTTCAGTTTTTGAAAACCTAGAACTTGTAATCTTTCATACTTTTTGAGGAAAGATTCAGATTAGGCCATTTTTGCCAAAAAAAGGCCCATTTTGGGGTGAACAAAATTTTTTCACCAGCAGCAACATTGAAATGGTTGTAGTATTCACAAAATAGATTATCTCACTTTTTGTTTATTTCATTAGTTCCTAGCAATCTTCCAGTGAGACTGATTTCTGTAATTTACCTACATACTTTACATGTGTAACCCAAAGAAATTACCCTTTGCCGTGACAAATGAATACCCAAAAGCCCCCATTTCAGAGCTGATGCGCCTTTTGAACCACTATAAACTGATAGGAAGAGCTAGCAAGGCTGAATTCCCCTCGTTTTATGCAGAATTTTAATTGCTTCGAATATTAGAAATGTTATTTTACTTATGAATTGAAAAATTGAGAAAATACAAAAATGCTACCCCACCCCAAAAGTGGTGAAAAAAATCAGGTCAATCTTGTAAAAAATTAATTTTAGGAAAAACCGATCCCACGCCACAGGCCTGAAAAATTTAAATCAATTATGCTCAATAATACTTCCCCATAAGTGATTAGATTCTGATAGGCAGTAAGCCCTCATACTTTTTTTCAAAAATAATTTTTAAACAATTTTAATTTACTGATTTTGGACGCAAATATCAATAAACACCTGTACAATCTACTCAAACTACCCCACCGTTCATATGAATACATTTGAATGGCCAAAAATGCATATGCATACATTAGTTTGGCTATGTCTGTTAGCGCCTCAGCCACCTTCAGGTTGCTAAGAGCAACGCTTTGTCAACAGAATGGTAATGCCTGAAATTATGAAATATGTGTTTACTATAAAACTGGTCTGAAGGCAACATGTGCCCTAGTCTGGCTTCTAGACATTTACATGTACATTAACCTGTATCTATATTGATAAGGAAACTACTATCTTTGGTCACTGCTCAGAATAAATACAAGAGTTTTGATTAAAAGTAAAGTAAGTATGTCTGGGGTATTACAGTCGGAGAGTGAGTGTACTATGGAGGTTAAAAAAAAAGTTGCATGGTCTAGAATGGAGACTACATATGCCCATTTGCTTCACTGCAACATACCCAAACTAAAAAAATTATGACATATCTAAAAAACAAAAGCATATTTTGCATTTCTGACTTCAGAAATGAATTCAGCACAAAATTTCAGTCCAGAAAACATATTTTTCATTATGAAAACATAAATTTCATATTTTGGGGTATTTGGCAGTCAAATGGTGGTAGAACCTCGAACCTTGTCATATGTACGCAGACCCCCTGGAAATATTTTACCCAATATTTCTTGATTGGTTGTTTGAACGAGCAAGAAAACATCTGTGGTAATCCTGCTACCACGTGACGTCACAACGGAAATGTTATCGTTAAATATGTGATTCAATAACACTGCTTTAAATCCTTAAAGCTTTGTTGCTTCGAGATGGGATTTACACTAATGGTCAGGGTTCTCGTCACTGACATCACAAACGCTCAAGATATTCCCGGTTATTTCCTTAAATTCTATTTTTTCGATGAATTAATCCGTTGGAGACGATTTGATTTCACTATTACACGCATTTTCCATAGATCCCAACATAAGTTATTCCGTATTTAGTCTCCAACGGGTTAACCAACTGTATTAATTTTTTTTTTCATAACTGTTCTCCTTCAAACTCAATTTGCTTCCTGTTCTAAGACAATTTGATCACACATTGTTTTGACACCTTACATCTAATCGTCTTGTAAGAGCAACGTTAATCTATCTTACGCCATTGTGAAGAAAACAAAATAGGCTAGATAGACCCCCGTGGCACCTTTTTTGACTTCTTGCATCATGCCTTATGTCAGGTTTGAGTCCTATAACCACGCCTCTATATTTTGTTGTTATACATCTCTTGGTACAGTGGCATCGCTTTATCTGCTATGTCTCTGACGTCTTCAGAAAGTTGGTCACGTGATGGCATCTTCCGCGGTGGGGTGAAATGAGTGCTCGTCATTGAAACGCCCATGAAATATTCATTGTAAATGAAATCGGTTCCTGCTATCTTCCACTTCAAACCCGTATCGGCGGATCCATCCCACTTGAGCAAAGAGTCGGTGTAAGGCAGCCCCACCGCTTCGCAGTATTTCGACAACGTTTCGGCTGGTTTCGTGAGGAGATCATTTGCGTCAATGACAACCGGGTTTGGGTCATGGTTTGCTTGAACGAATTTCCACATATCATAGTGGTCTTGAAAGATACGACCATATTCAAGAAAGTCTTCGTACTTTCGCATGTCGAAACTACTTTCATCCTCGTTTTCCTGCAGCATATTCACGTTCTTCATATGCTTGTAAGTCGCTTTGCGAACAGATTGAAGAACAAGATCTGGATGGCGAATAATAAATGAATGCCGGTATCCAGTTGGAAGATACTGTCTTTCTTGCTCCGAGGACACCCCAACAGCTTCGTCTTTGACAAACACATATTTACTAGATGACTTTTCTAGGTACGTCTTGATGTTGGCAAACCTGAGGAAATTAAAAGATAATAATAATAAAGCGATGCGATGCTGTTTAACTTGATGATAAAGGATTACAACTTATGCTCTAAATTCCAAGGCACGGTTATTGCACTCATGCTCATAATTATGGAATATTTTTTTGATACTTAAGTTTTTTCTCCTGTATCGTCCAAAATTTTCAAGACAAGTATTTAACTCACAAAACGCAGTATGTGAGGCAATTTTTGGGTTTCAGGAGATGACTGAAGTAAAAACTTAAATACGTTTCAGCGCAATAACAATTAGGCCTATATATTTATTTTTTTAAAAAATCCACAAAAAATCATGGAAAATGTATTAAATTAAAGTAATTAAAAAAGCAACACAGAAAACTTATAATTTTTATCTAATGTCACTTACGCTTAGCTTATAAGTCTGGATTTAAAAATATTTAAACAGTTAAGTTTTAATTTCATCCATGAATACCAGCAGGAAGTTAGCAACTACAGCACTGCGTGCGGATAAATCGAATAAAATCGAATATTTGCGATGAAATATGAAACACAATTAGGAATATGAAGAACAGTGCAAAACAACGAACCCCCACTAACTCGCGTAAGATGTAACTTATCTGATAAAAGATTTAAAACAGTGGAATACGTTGCACTCTGGCATTAGGTCGCAAACACGAATAGATTAATCGCGGGGACAATATCAACGAAAATACGTCCATACATGTCCCTACACATGAATATTTTGTTTTTGATTTGTTTGATGAAATAATAATACATTTCAGTATTATTTTTATTATTATCATTATCATTTTTTATACCAATTAATATAGTATAATACAAAATAGTACATAAACAATATACAAACATAAATGACTAACAAACAAAATAGGAAATGATGTTCCATGTGGGTTAAGGGTGGCAAAAGCAATACGCGTATCTAGTGGGTGTTTCGGGGGTTGAAACACCCCCCAAATAACCCCCTTTTCCGGGAAAATACCTCCTTTGTTTCAGAGAAAGAGGGTGTTTTAAAACTCCGAAACAGATGGAATAAATGAGTTTTCGGTCGCTGTCGGGGAAAAATTGCTCGTTCAGAAATTTAGGACCTACGATTTGGATTGAAAAAAAAAATTCACCGCCCCTACCCCCCCCCCCCCGTGAGCGATTTTCGGCTGCTCGGTTGACCGTTAAAAATTTTGGACGTAGGTTTTGCATTGAACGTGGATGAACACCACCCTTTGAAAATTCCTGGATACGCGCCTGGTAAAAATAATTCAAATTCAAATTCAGTTTCAGTCAATGTTGCTCTGCAGCATGTTACCCCTCACATGTAGCATCAAAGAATATTACAATTTCATGAACACATAATATTAACGGTATACTAACATTTTTAATGTCAAAGAATAAACATGATAGTAATAACCAACTTACGATAACATTTCTGGTGTCATCTTGCCGTTGAAAACTGGTTCAGTACAATCAACAGCCTTCTGATATATCTCCTCATTACCATGGTATTCCATCGGCAAGTCGGTGTTTTCCGTTTGCTTAAAGTAAACGGCTGTAGCGTGCCCAAAGTTGTAAGGTTCATACCAAATTTCACTGTCGGGAATACCACTCATGCACTTGCAGAAAGCGGTGCCTATGGTACGCGGCGTTGCCCAAAGTATCACTCGGCCAGGCCGTATATTCGGAGTAGGTTGACTCGCCATTCTGTGTATGTTACTTGAAAATGGAAGTTGGATAGCCCCTAAAATTTCGAATTGTCAGACACCTTTCTTTTCGCTGAAGTAAAATGAATGTGAGATTCTTGGACTTGGTGCCAGCTTTTTATGCTTGTGTTTTGGATTGTTACATAATGGACATGTGTGTTAGACGCGAGTTATCTGACCTAGATAGTATGGCAAGTATCTGCTCTAAAAGATGGGTCAGCGGCTGGCCTATTTTTGTGACGTATAGAATCCGTGAAGTGTGGACGTGCATATATGCATACTTGTGTCTCACTTTGTGTGTGTGTGTGTGTGTGTGTGTGTGTGTGTGTGTGTGTGTGTGT
>JZLH01S0613811.1:1471-21560 GCA_001188425.1 Eucidaris tribuloides
TAAATAATTTATCAATCACGTTCAATAACAATCGCATTTCTGTCCCTTCCTCTCTTATTTTATGACATGCGCCGTTACAAACAACAATCCATTCCCAATAGAATTCTCACACATTACGTAGGTCATATCAAATATTAAACCAAGAATGTTTACGTGAATCATTCCTTTAGCACATTCAATCACTGTCACACATAAAATAACGAACAAACACGATAGTTATCTTTTATTTAACTTTGCTAAATATCGATGGATGATGAGATGACTGTGGAGGAAATGTTTTCTTGTTCTTTTAGCTTGCTTGGAAATTCTGCAGAGAGAAAAAAAAATAGATCAGCCAAGTCACAAATTTCAACAAGTAAGTGAGAATTGAGGCAAAGAGTGCGGAAATATAAAGAAATATAAAAAAAAAATCCAAACTTTTAAGATTAATGTTCTTTATAAAAAAAAATGCCGTTGATAATTGAGAAAATTTCATCACATGAAAATAACACCAAAATTACATTCCATCAATTTGTTTTGAACGCGGGATGCGGAGGGAATTGTTAAAGTGTTAATAAGACCCTCATCAACTTCATGGCAAGACAATCCATGCATCCGGGTCACCAAACAATAGCTGTTTACTTTAGCTAATGGTTCGGGCGTGTCTAGTGCGTACGGCCATACGAAAGATCCCGGTCACTGAACAATAGCTGTTTACTGCGTCGGTAAAGTACAAACATCGAAAGCAGCTGTCGGTAATGTCATTGTCGGGAAGTCACATGAAGATGGCAAACTGTGATCTGATGTCCATCATGGCGTATTTATCAGACAAAAAGTAAGTCTTGTTACCTGGCCTTGTATGAAATTTACTGTCGACTTTCTACCGGCGCACGCGGCCCTGCTCAACGGGGATTGAGTGGCATCGGAGCGGAGAGTGTGGGGGAGATGAAACACGGCCACGGCGCGGAGTGGCACGGCAAATAATATTGCGTATTTGGCGTTCACGCAAGTCGAATTTTCGTCGGCTGACGCATAACTCGAATATCGCCTATGTCGACGCGTTTTACTCAGTCCCGAGTGATTCGACTTATGCGAGGTTGACTGTATCTTATAGGTATTGGCTAACATTTACCACAGTTAAAAAATCTGAGCTACGTGATTCCCCATGCTACCATTGTCTTTGATAAGGTCTAAAAATGATGCTCTGAAAAAATTGTATTTCAGAATGATTATTTAGTGCTTTAAAAAAGTGAAAATCGTAAGTTGGTCGGATTCACCTGCCGATTTTCTCCCATAGACTTACTGTGTGTACACCTAGGCTATTTAAACTCGCCCCGAGTTTTAATTGTTTATTCATGCATAACTTGCCATTGGCAGTGTAACTTTCCAAACTTTTTTATTCTAAGGTGTTTATTTGTCCATATGAACACTACTATGTAGTTCAGATATCACAATTTGACAATTTTTTTTTTAATTGAAGTTCCACAATGTTAGCCTATCACTTTAATCACCAGCAGTCAAAATTTAATTCTGAACATTCATAGTCTACCAACTTTGGATGCATACATGCACCAAACATCAGGAAATAAACACGGGAAATCTCCTTTGCAAATACTAGACAGCACCAAATTTGCTACATGAAGTAAAAGTAACAATAATGATAATTTCTGCATTTTGGCTGAAAACACAATTTATATTGAAATTACACAGTCACAAAATTACATTTTTGAGCAGATTTTCGGTCTGACATGCATACTTGTACAAAGTGATGAATAACTTTGGAACTGTATGTCTGGATGTCACAAAGGTGGTCTCAAAGGATGTGTGAGATAAAAAAGTAGTCATTAAATGCCAGATCAACTGCTTTGTGCATTGCAGACATAATACACAAACTGTCTAGGGGGCAGAATCCCCCACCCCCACCCTGATTAGGGTTATAAGGCCAAGAAGCTAAGAAGGCAATTTTGTAAAACTCATTGATTATGATTCGGTTATATGGTATTCATTTACTTACCATGGCTTGTGGCTTATTTCTTGGATTTCCAGCCCAGAATGTCACCTCCACCACTGACCCCTACAATGCACAGAGAACATAAATAATAATGAATAAACAAAAATAATAACAAAAATAAAACGAGACCCGGTAATGGACGGATGCACGCACGCACGCATGGATGGACAACCCGAAAACATGATGCCTCCGGCAACTTTGTTGCGGAGGCATAAAAAAATGTTGGCAATGATGATGATCATTGTGTTTGATAAGATGGTGATAAGAGTGATAGCGATGCTGTAACATCAATAAAAGGGCAGATAAGTTACACAGATTTGAAAGGTATCAAAACTGAAAATAGTAATAATAGCAAGGCAACAGCCAGATTGTCTCCCAAATCAGTCTTTCTACTCCAAATCTCATCAGATCATCTGTGCTTTATTATATAAGCCCCACTCAAGTTACATGACAATCTGAAAAGCTGTTGTTATCACTGTAAAGACACCAAGTATGGGGCCTCATGAGCTTTAACCTTTGACCTTTCAACTCTAAAATCTAATCAGTTAATTGGTGCCTTATAAATACAAAACTTTCAACCCAAGTTGCATCAAAGGTCTGGACAGCTGGTTTCCTCTAAAGGGGAATGAAACCCAGACATCCTACTTGCATTCAGAGAATAGATACAATAAGAGAAAGAAAATTGGTTTGAAAGGTTTGAACAAATTTGACTGAACCTTTTCAAGGTATAAATGTTTAAAGTTTTACATAATCCTTATGTATGGAGGATTCTTAAATTGACAACACTACCACTTTTTGAGATGAAAGTTTGGAGAAACTCCCACATTGCTTTTGTACACCAAATCTTACACTCTTTTCTGAAATGTTAGTTGTGAAGGTAATTAAATTCTTCCAGAAAACATGTACAAATCATTTTTGCTGGGACATACTTGTACAACAAGCAAGAGGCAATCAGATATTTAATAAAAAATGAGAATAAGTGACAATTTGAGTACAAAGCCAAAAGGGAGTTCTCCACACTTTCATCTCAAAAAGTGGTAGAGTTGCCAATTTAAGAATCCTCCATAACAACGATTAAATAAACTTTGAACATTCATAACTCTTGAATGGTTCAATCAAATTTGCTCAAACTTTCACTGTAGTATTTCTTTTATTGCTCTGTATTCTCTGAGTACAGGAAGATGTCTGGGTTTCATTCTGCTTTAAGTTATGGTAGTAATGAACCCAAATCAGACACGTATAAGGCTGTATGACCTTTGACCTTTTATCAGATCCAAAATCGTTGATGCCCTAAATACATACTTGGTCCTAGTTACATTAAAATCTGATCAGCTGTTCTTAAGTTATCGGGGTAACAAGTACCAGTAACGGGACAGACAACCCAAAACCACCAAATTTCTTGTGGAGGCATGAAAATAAACGAACTTAATTGGCGGGGGGGGGGGGGGGGGGTAAGATGTACACTTACCCGTCTGTATTTGGGATCTACGTTAATGTACACATCACCCGCATTGGTAGTTGGAAAGGTTATGGGAAAGAAAATGGAGTCTGGCAAACTTGGAGGTAAGAGACCCAGCTGTTCCCCCAAGAGGTTCGGTGGTGGTGGCCCTGGAAAGACATTTTCATTGCCCTGTAAAGAAAGAGAAATTACACACATACACACAAAATAAATTTGATTGCTAGATCTTTCAAGTTTTGTCTTCAATTTCCAGGCTACAACCCACAAATCTGATTACATGCAAACCCTATGGAGTTTGGTGGCAATGGTAATAACAGGGCTAAAGACACTATGTAACATTGTGGAAGACCCATTTAAAAATTGTAAAACTTTGCTATCTGACATATCTGACAGAATTTTCAATGGACAAATTAAAAACCTAGAACACAACTTCAGACAGTTATGCTATCACTTGTAAAATATGTACAGATAAAAATTGGCAAATGAATTATTCTTGGCAGATGAAAATTCTGCAACACAGCAGTCTATGGGGAAAACTGGAATGGTCTCTCAATGATTGTTACTTTTTTCAAGCACTTAATGATCATTTTGAACTTTAATTTTTGCCGGGCTTCATTTTTAGACTTTATCAAAGTCACTACTAGCATGGGGAATCATGTAGCTAACATTTTTTTAAATGGGTATAATTGTTATACGATGCCTTTAAAGCTACATAGTACTCATAAAATTTATCTTGTGGCAAGTGATGATGAGATGTACAACTAGTAAAAGCAGTAAAGTCATTCTGCAGCCTAAGTGTACGGGCAGTGACATGATTGGAAAAAATAAAAAATGCCTCTCGAAGTAAACTGGTTGGGAGATATACAAAAGATACATTGGCTGGAGTGTATATCCTGGCTAGAAGGAGTTATCTCAAAGTTGTTTACTTAACCCTTTGCTTTTGGGAACCGGGTGTGTCACATACAAACTCTATTGGAATTACAGAATGTCAGAAGCAACAGGTTAAGGAGAATCAAGCATGAACATACCAACACTTTATTTCTCTTGAGGCCTGAGAGAAATTAATCCCATAGAAAGCTGCACAACAAATTTGTCTGTCACAAGGCATACTGATCGAAGTAATTCTAAAATGAGTCAACTTTTAATTGCAAAATTTTTACAGTACAATCCTTGCATAGTTTACTTGGCTTTAGAATAGTTTTACCCCAAGTTGAGGACTTACCAACAATCATGTAATATGAGGAATAGTTGGCAGTGTTATTACCTTAACAAATTTTACAACTAAACAAACGGAAAAATTTTCACTTCCTGCAATACCTGTACCAAGTCAATGCAAATACAATAAAATCATGAAAATATACTCTCTTGAATTCTCTGTCTTGAAATGAAACTGTGAAAATGTTATGTACTTGAAAATGAAGTATACCATACAATAGGTTGATAAATGATACAAGTTAATATAAGTTACCTGGGCCAAGTTTTGGGCTAGCATGCTGTACTGCTGGAGGTATGCAGGCAAAGTGTTAGGTCCGTAGATGGTTGATGCTCCTTCATAACGTTGGATCTATATGGAATCCCAAAATAAACAACAAAATTGAGCTATTGGAGAGTGCAGAAACATCAACATTGAAGTTTAAATGATAACAGGATCTGTTGCAAAAATGAGTGAAAAATAACGAAGTACAAGTAATTCTAACGCAAAGCATGTTCATGTGTTGTAAAGTAAATGATTGTGACGCAGGAAAAATATTAGCTTGTTAATACCAAGTTTGCAAATATAACAATCTTTCATGAAAAAAAAATTCAACATTTAATTGATCTAACTAGCTGTGGAATTCAGAAATATAACACATGTACAGCACTATTTTAACACTTTTAATGTATGTTTTTTACTTTATACACTTAATTAGCAATATCAAGACTTCACGTGTCACTGACATAATTTTACATGACAAATAGTAGTACACTTTTAAGGAGAGTTGTGTGAATTGAAAGTGTGATAGTAAGACACTATCACAAAGTAGAGGAACAGCTCTATCTAAATCGCTCATAAAACCAAATGCATTTAATTTGAACATTTACTAGGAATTTGACATTTTAACACAGTAGTTTTGTGATATAACAAAATGTACATTTACAATACATTTGGAGATATCTATTAACTGGAATTAAATACTTTGACAAAATTCACTGTAACTTCCAAAATATTTTCATCAGTTTAATAAAAAGTACATGGGGTAATAGTAGGGTATGTCGGTTTTCCGGTATATCATTTTTTAATGATATTTTATTTTGTCGGTATTCCTGGTATTGCCATCGAAAAAATATTGCTATATCGACTTTTTCCGATATCCTGTTTTTCTCTGATATTTTCTTCCATATATCGGCAAAATAACAACATCCATTTACAATTCATAACTTTCCTTCCACAATAAATTGCCTACGAAAGAGATATTTCTTTGATTATTCACGCTGAATTTGCCGATTGCGGACCGCTTTCACATGTACAGACATGTCGCATGTCGCATCAATGTCGCAACTCAATTCCCGTCGACTCTAGCCGCGCCACGGAGAGATTTGCGGCCTTTGTCCTTTCCTGTCATTTACCGTTGAGGGCGCATGTCCAGAAGACTGAAAAAGAGCTAGAGCCGACCGGCCGCGCAAATCTTTGCGATCTCATATTTTTCTTGTGTACGCGAGACTGATATGCGGAGGGAAATTTCTTTTATAAAGATGTTATAATCCGTATTTTGGTGAGTCAAACAGTTTATGTTATTGATATTTATTACCAATGATAGAGGTATGTACATATTACAAATATTTTCACTTATACATTGTTTCAACTGTTCTACCGTCAGTCAATAATTGACTTCAGTCCCACACATTGCCATCGATGTTGAGTGTGTAGTGCTTACAGCATCGAGTTGTGCAGTTGCTAGTGTCGCGAGTCGCCCGCTACGGGCCGGTATACCGGGTTTTAGCAATATTTTTTCAGCGGTATCGGTATACTGGAAATTTATTATACCGACATTCTTTAGGTAATAGACCGACTTGGTTTCATAAATTGTAACACTTAGTCTGCTATGTCTGGGGGCTGTCTGAGAGTGTAGGAAAAGTTGACACAATAGCTCCTGTTTTCAGTTGTCTTTGAACTAAAGCACTGCATAGATTCAATTCAAATAAACATCTTTAAAAAAAATCCACAAGAATCAGCAGGTTTATGGTTCTTTGAATAATTTCAAGAAGTAGGTACCATTTTAACGGCTGTTGGGGACTAAGTTTGAGATATCCCAGCTGGGTCAATATACAATGCATGTCATGTCGAAATCAAATCGCCTCCAATGGGTTAAAATTTTCTTGATGTAATTGTTGGGTAATGGGAAAAACAAGGCAAACGCCAAGCGTTGTCTCGCCTGCATATCGCAGTCATGAAGAGACTGCATGTCAAAATTATGCTATATGACTTCTGAGGCTGTCAGCAGTTTAGGGGGTGAATTGTGGTTCTGACAGTTTACATACGCAATAATGTTATAGGCCTACTTTATCCCTAGGAAATCAGATAACACTAAGAATGCTGTTAATACTATGAAGCTATAATTATTCCCATGCAAGTAAGGAAATGAATGTTAGCGAAAAAGAATAGTAGTGAGTTCACTGATATTATACAGTCAACTGTAGAATGAACTCTGTTGAACTGAAGTAAAATGTTAGTGTTAGAAAGTATCAAATTATAAAGTTCATGTCACTAGAGGAACAAAGTGCTGTACAACATAGCACAGTGCCAGTCATGGAAAGTTCATTGACCTATGACCTTAATCAAATTCAACTCACATTCAAACTTGACCTGCCCCTTCAAGAGATGGACCTCTGGTATGAATTTGGTGATTCCACGTCAAAGCTATAGAAAGTTATTAGGTGTACAACATAGCACAGTGCCAGTCAAGTCATGGAAAGTTCATTGACCTTTGACCTTTGACCTTCATCAAATTCAACTCACATATCGAACTTGACCTGCACCTTTCAGAGATTGGACCTCTTGTAATGAATTTTGGCATCTACTCCGAAGCCTTGTATAGAAGTTTTCGTCGTGTATCAACATAGCACAGTGCCAGTCATGGAAAGTCATTGAGCCTTTGCACCTTTGACCCCTTATTCAAATTCGACTCATATTCGAACTTGACCCTGCCGCTCTTTAAGAGATGGACCTTTGGTATGAATTTGGTGATCCCACTTCGAAGCCATAGAAAGTTATTGTGTGTACAACACAATTGTTGACGACTACGCCGACGCCGACAGCCGAAATAGTGATACTATGTCTCGCTCCGCTACGCAGGCAGTCATGGAATGTTCATTGACCTTTGACTAATTCAAATTCGACTCAATTCGAGCTTGATCTGCGCCTTCAATCAGAGATGGACCTCTGGTATGAATTTGGTGATACCCACCTCGAAGTCATAGAAAGTTATTGTGTGTACAACACAGCACAGTCGCCAGTCATGGAGTTCATTGACCTTTGACCTTTGACCTTAATCAATTCACTCACATTCGAACATTGACCTGCACCTTCAAGAGATGGACTCTTGTATGAATTTGGCAATCACTACCTCGAAGGTATAGAAAGTTATTGTGTGTACAACATAGCACAGTGCCAGTCATGGAAAGTTCATTGACCTTTGACCTTTGACTATTCAAATGCGACTCATATTCGAACTTGACCTGCGCCTTCAGAGATGGACTCTGGTATGAATTTGGTTGATCCCACCTCGAAGCTATAGAAAGTTATTGTGTGTACAACACAATTGTTGACGACTACGCCGACGCCGACACCGCGGAAATAGTGATACTATGTCTCGGCTCCCTACGCAGGCGAGACAAAAATGTCATTTGCCATATACAAGTGGACACACAATGATACAAAATGAAGAATTTCAGAAAGCAATCTTCACAATATTGCAAAAAAATATATATACTGTAGGTGAAAGTGTAAATTTGTCAACAATTTTTGTTCCCAACAGTTTTTTTTCCAGGAGCCATCCAGTATTGACATTATACTGGAAAAGTCATAAATGTTGCTCTGTCTGAAAATGTTTGACACATGGAGAATTAACATGGGTATGTAGCACAGGGAAAGCATTGGCATCAATCCTGACCTACCGCATATTCTTCTGGCGTTGTGATGTAGTGTGTGTATGCATTGGACAATCCAGTGATAACGACATGGGTGGTGTCAGGCATTCCATTATCAACAAGAATCTAAAGGGGAAGAACACAACAATGATAATTTAATTTGATAATCAACCACATCTGATAGTCCACAAAAGCCAAAAATAAGTTTAGGATTGTTAAAATAAAAAGTATACCTGATACACTCAAATTAGATTTAGTTACAAAATTACTTTAAAGGGTAGTGACATGGTCGGGAGGAATAAAAAAAAATGCCTTTAGAACCAAACTGGTTAAAAGATATACCAAAGATACACCAGGTGAGTGGATCTCCTGGCAGGAAGAATTTGTCTTGAGTTTGTTGACTAAAGGAGACTCAATTGCAAGCATACCAGCAGTTTATTTTTATTGAAACCTGAGAGAAATACATTCAATAGAAAGCTACAAAACAGATTTGTCTGTCACAAACTATTCTAGAATAGTTTTCCTCCAAGTTGAGGACTATACCCCTAATCATGTCACTTACCGTTAACTAATTAAATGGATACATTAAAGGTAAATGACATGATTGGGGGTAGTCCTCAACTTGGGGTGAAACTATTCTGGAATCAAGTAAACTGTGCAAGGACTCTACTGTGAAAATCTTTTTAGTCAAAGTTGACTAATTCTGAAATAACTTCCATCACTATGCCTCATGACAGACAAATCTGTTGTGCAGCTTTCTATGGTATCTATTTATATCAGGGCTCGAGAGAAACAAAATTCTAGTATGTCATGCTTGAGTCAGCTTAAGTAAACAAATTCAAGATAAATCCTTCCAGCCAGGAGATACACTCAAGATGGTGTATCTATTGGTATACCTTTCAACTAGTTTGGTTCAAGAGGCAATTTTTTTTATTTCTCCCAATCATGTCACTGCACTTCAAGTGGATACATTTACAAATTGTTATTAACACTTGTCCTTCACCCTTGATTCCTTTTAACAAATTTTCTATGGCCAGTTTTTACCATACCATCAAACTTCATACTCACTGTACACTCCTAGCGTGGAAAATACTGGAAGGATACACAAATCACAAAGCAACCAGTACCCTTCAGAATGGAAGCATAATTGGATATTCTTCATAGCTAATTACAGCTAAAAACTTGCTTTATTTTTTTAGTGGAATAACCCCTCCCTCCACCACCCACACCACTAACACCATCTTTACCAAACCAACCACTCATGAGCTAAATCGCAAGAAACTATACACACTATTCACTTGGCTGCCATCCAATTTGGAGAATAAATCACAATAGTGTTAAATACAGGCATCACAACAAATAAAATTTACCCGATTCAGGTTCTGAACAATAATATGAATACTAAACCATGATTTTGGTGTGATGTCAGCCTTATACCCAGAGTAAAGGACAAATCACTTTCAAATCACAGACAATCCTAGGACTACTCTGATGTCATGGCAACTCAGAGCAGATTTGGCCTGAAACAGGTTATATTTTTAATTTTAATAGCTACATGATTATTCAAAACTTCAATCAAAATCTTTTATGTGTTGAAATGTTTGTATCAAAGTGCTATTCCACTTTCTTTCTTCAAAAATTAGATCATAAACTGATCGTCTAAGATCGTGGTTGACTCGAAAGTGTGCCTTTTATGCTTGAACTGACCTCCTTCACTCTTTCCCTCAGACGTCGTCCTGCCATCGTGGTAAATTCTCCAGGCACTGCGATGATGGCCAACTGTCCAATACGTATCATCTGGGTATCAACGATATCGGGATGCCACTGCCAAGGACGAAATGCCTATGAAGTCAAACACAAAATGGTTTACTATGTTTGTCATCTGCATTCGCACATTGATCAAACAGCTCATATTCAAAAGAGGAAAAAACAGGGGCGTCGATCTTTTTTTTGGGGGGGTGGCATGGGAGGCAGTTGCCCCCCAAATGAAAATATAGGGAGGCAAACATATCATTTTGCCCCCTAATTATTTTGACAACTTGAAAAATTCCTAAAAGTATTTTTAAAAAACAGTGCTAGGCACTACAAAACTATTTGACATGCAGAGCACATACAAAATTTTGACTGTTTTCTTACTCCCCCCTCCAAAACATGGATTGAAGCCTCTGGGGAAAACACAAGTTATGTTTACACAAATGAACCAGAAGAAAACCAAGATAATAAAAAGAGGCCTTGATTACTCAATAAAAATAAATTAATTAATTACTCATGCAAGTGATTGATTAGTTAATTAACCCATGGTTTGCACTTTGTCTTAATATCAACACTGACACTAAAGTAACCCTACTGGATTTTAAGATTCAGTTTAAGTTTAGTCTCACCTATAGCAATGGAATTCAAAGCAACATTTCACTAATATGTAACAAGAGTAATACCTCTTACTTGAGATTTCTGTTCATTTTGAAGTAATAAAACTATGTCCAGCCATGGCCATCACTTTACGGGATCTCTCTATTATCCAGACAATGGACTTGCCATTCATTGCCCTGTGAATTGATACACCTTTATCAGAAGTGTACACAGAAACCTGCTGGGTATCAGGGGAACAATAAATAAAGTGTCACTTGCATGTGGTCTGTTGCAATTTGTGCATGGTCTGTGATGGTTTGTAATGACATGTATTCTCTCCAAATCCTCCCATATGTCTACAAAGTACTGTGTTTTTACATTATCTCACTTTTCCGGCAATATCTCTTATCTGGACGGCTGCTGGTCCCAACATGGCTGGATAACCGAAGAGGGATTGTACATCAGCTCCTTTCTCAGCTATTTGATGGCATTTAGGTCAAAAACCTTTTCTTTCTTTACTTACTTCTCCTGTAGGTAGGAGGACCGGCTTGGGCTCATGACAACTTAGCATCTCCTCTGAAGGCTCCTTGAGGAAATCACGGACTAAATCCCAGAAAATACTGCCCTCTGTAGTGCCTATGAGATGAAAGCAACAAATCAGAAAAAGGAAGAACACCTTTTCAAACAGAAAATCCAGAAAACTATATATGGTGACATGTGAAATACTTCTTTAACCCACTGCTTTTGAGATATTTCTGGTTATGGGGTAACATATGGAATCTATTTCACTCACTGCTTGAGAGATATCTCACCTTTCTTTTAATCCACTGCTTGCAAGATAAGGTAGCACTTGGAAAAATACTTTAACCCATTGCTTTATGTCATGTTATAAGGTATATTCGCAAAATTATTTTAATCCATTCCTTGTGAGATATCTCCACAATATAGGGTAGAACTTAGAAAATTATTCTAACCCATTGTTTGCAAGATATCTCAGGCTGGCTGTTGTTCAATAAGATACTGAGCCCAAGATATCAAAGGCTGTGTAAGTGAAATTATAGAAATGATGATGATAAACGTGGATACAGTGACATATCTATAGGACATAAATAGGCACATACAGGTTGTGTATTGCTTAGCGAGACAATATGCATACACAGGTAATGTTTTTTCAAACATGGGGGGGGGGGAGGTCCTTTGCTCCATTCAGGAAATTAAAACTTAACGGTCGGAGGTTGGTTGCACAAAATTCAAACCTTATTAAAGTGTGTGATGAGTCACAATGGAGCTTTACATGTAAAATGCCAAAAAATGAGAAAAAAAATTGTTGTTGTTTGGACCAAAAACATTTTATGATATTATTGGGATATTTCATGTTACCTCTACAATATGTGAAATTAACAGGCAGAAATATCAAGTCTAACCTCCCCCAAAATATGACTTTTAAAAAGAAAGTTTTAGTTTGGCTGGCAAGTGCCTTGTATGCCTGCTTCACACTGAAATACTGACTTTTCTAGCTGGTTGCTAGGGTAATAGAGTGATGAGCTGGTCCATTCACATTAAACCTCGTCGGTTGTCCGGCAGAAGGGCCCTAGCATATGTTTCTGGTATAAGGGCTTTAACAATAAATTGTCTCCAACTTGAAAACCATTGGCTCTTGTTAAATGAAATCAAAGTAGAGTGATGTTTTTAGATCCTTCTGTCAGTCTGTCAAGTGCAAATATCAAATAAGGCAATATTTCTCAAATTACAGAAAATTTACTGTTAAGGCCCTTCTGCGGGGAACATATGCTAGGGCCCTTCTGCTGGACAACCATTGACCTGTCTATGGTAACTGTAGGAGGACTTTGAAAGTTAGAGGTCTGTTCCAAAAAAAACTTGAAATTTTTCCTTTTACGATTTCTTATGCAGATGAAGCTAATTTTATTAAATTTGTTTTAATAACCTTTGCAGGGTAAACAGTGATTTCAGTTTTACAAGTTTCCAAAGGGCTACTTATTTTAACCAAATCAATAAGATCTGCTTAAAACAGCATGTTTTCCATGAGAAGCAAATAAAGGTGGTATCTATGACTATCAAAGTCTTGCCAAGTCACCAAAGACATTGGAAATGCTAGAGTAGTCAGGTCATCAATTGTCTGCTTTGCAGTCACTGCTTTAGCAGCGCTCTATAGAGTACCGAAGTCTGACATGACTCTGGTTCAGAAATATGTATGGACAATGGCGGAACCAGTTGCAGTGCGTCACAGTTACAGGCAAGTTTCACCCTGAAGTCAAGTTGGTTTTAAAGTGATAGGCTAACATTGTGGAACTTCAATTTAAAAAATTGTCAAACTTTGATATCTTAGCTACATAGTAGTGTTCAAATGGACAAATAAACACCCTAGAATACAAAAGTTTGGAAAGTTACACTGCCAATGGCAAGTTATACATGAATAAATAATAAAACTCGGGGCGAGTTTTATTAACCAAGGTGTACACACAGCAGTGGGTTGCTATGGGAGGAAAATGGGCAAGTGAATTGGTCACTATCGATTTCTCACCTTTATTTAAAGCACTAAATAATCATTAAACACAATTTTTTCAGGGCTTCAGTTGTAGACCTCTCAAAGACCTTGGTAGCATGGGGAATCATGGCTCAGTGTTTTTAACTGTGTAAATGTTAGCATAACTTTATAAAAAGCACAAAAATAGATAACCAATTTAATTGAAAGTTTTGGCAAAACATCCACCAAGAATAACAAAGTTATGAAGTTTCAAAGTTTTCAATTTATGTGACGTCCATGCGAGCAGCTCCCCATATTGTCATGTTATCAATTCCCATAAATTGTCATTGTTTTTTGGTTCACGATAAAATTGAATTTTTTTTTTCATAGAAGCCTGTACAAAATAATGTGTCTGATTATATATTGAATACACAGGTAAAATCATTTTCAAATTTAAGAGAAAACGACACTTTATGGAATTTATATCTTATGACTTATGGGGAGTTGCTTGCATGTGACGTCATAAAATTAAAACTTTGAAACTTAATAACTCCGCTATTCTTTGGTGGATTTTCGCCAAATGTTCATTGATATGTGTCTCTCATTTGTCTGCTTTTATTTAAACCAACTTGATGTCAGGGTGAACTTTGCCTTTAATTGTTCCTACCAACAGAAGAGCTGCAGTTGCACTGAGCTATTTTGACTATTGTCCCCACAAATTTTTGAACTTTTGACGTCATCATTTCTGCTCTCTCTTATAGGTTGCTCAAAAACATGCACTTCCACATCTTTTTGATTTGTCTGTGTTTGATTTGCAATGAACTCACACACATAAATTGATGATTATCATTTAATAACATGAGTGAATGAATAAACATTTCAAATGCATACAAACAAATGGCTCTTACCTTTATCTCACATTCCATTTTATCATCTGATATTTCCAGGAATGTCAAAATGGAGTATCTCTTTTTTTGGGTGGATAGTGAAGATGATGATGACGCCAATGATACAATGTTCCTTTAATACACATTCTGCATGACTGTATACAATGAAGCATGGCTGGTGTTACTGCTAATGCAAGCTGGATGAAGTGATCTTGAATCATACACAAGACACACCTTGGATTATAATGAAACATATAATCAGATCAGTATTCATAGTGGACATTTATTTTTTTTCACACTGCAAAGAAAAATCATAAAATTGACACTTTCCTGTCCAAACTGTTGATTTGTTTGGGATCATGGTAACAAGCCTGGAATGTTTGTTAATTACACCAACTCCTGTTACACTTCATTTGCCAAGTTTAACCTTCTTTATAGGTACAACGTCTCTTTTGCAGACATCCAGAAATACATCAAAACATCACATTTGCCCATAGGCTACATATGAAGGATATGTCTGTAAAATTTGAAGATCAGTAATTATCTAATATTTGAAAAATGCACATGTCATTTTCAATCTCTACAAATGGGCTAATGGTTGAAATGTTACCAATCCCACAAGAAACTTGCTGGTATATTTTAACATTTGATTTCATTTGACCTTTGCCCTACATAAATGACCTTTGACCCCCAATTAATACTCTGGTCCATGTAAGACTTTCTACCATCCAATATTGGTAACAAATTGGCTTATGGTTAGAAAGTTACTAACCCCAGTAGAAACTAGCAGGTTAATTTTAACATTTGACCTTTGACCCCTACATAACACTGAGGTCCCTGTATTAGGCATCTTCCATTCACGTTTGTTGTCAATGAGCAAATGGTTGCAAAGTTATTCAGAATTCACAAGTGTTGTACACTGACAGATAATATCAACGATTCTTCAGTCTTGCTGCACCATGGTGGCTTGACAAAAATGAATATTTCTCGAAAATCTGATTAATTAATCATGTAGCTAACATCTGAATCTATGGTCATGTACAATTTTGCAGTGATCATGCAATCCATAGCCAAGATCTGAACCCCCTCTCAAGTAAAAACCTGGTCTGAAATAGACCACTTAAAATAGGGTTAAGGATGCTATTCATACATAAGGCAAGCATATTTTTGTGATTTGAGTGACTGGTATGTATGTAACTTCACCCTCAATCCCAGAAGAGCTTTCATGAGTTTTCACCAACTACAGAAATCATGGGATATTAATAGGGTTTCCTTTGACACCAAACATATTTATAGTAATTGTTAAGTAAATAGATTGCTCACACTAAAATATAGACTGAAAATTAATGAGAGAGTCCATGATGTAAATTGTTTGGAATTTTGAATTAATAATTAACTGGCAAGACATACAACAGAAAAACACAAAATGAATATTCCAACTACATACACATGCACATAAAATGAGAGCAACATCAACTGTTCTTAACATGAGGATAATCAAAGGCATGTATACACATTAACATTTTGTGTGCTGATGGCACACTGACCGACGTACATATAACCTCAATTGGATATTGATAGTGCACCACTTTGCAAGAAGATTATTTTTCATACTTCATAAATTTCAACTTTTAACATCATTGTATTGATTACAAATGATATTTTCTTGAAATGAAAAACATTGAACATACTTGACGTGTGAAAAAGATTCATGTTTGTTATATTGCCCACAAAACTACAAAGCAATCCAGTTTCTGCTCGACACATTTAAATTTTAGCCCAGCAACCAAGGTGATAACATTACACTGAACTTTTTTTGTACAATTTAACACAGCATCACAACATGTGACAATTCTTACAGTGAGCGTACCTGTGTCTGTCTTTTGGTCAGTGTGTATTGGTCCAAATTTTGTGTGACTATGTTTGTATGACCTCATGGATATATATCCAGATTGTATTTTTTATAACAGTGTGAGTGTGTGTGTGTATGTGTGTGTATCTGTATGTATGTGTGTATATGTGTATCTGTGTGTCTGTGTGTCTGTATCTGTGTGTGTGTGTATCAGTGTGTCTGTATTTATGTGTTTGTGTGTCTGTCTATGTAACTTTTTACATATCTGTAATTCTTCAGAACAATTTCAAACGATTGGTTTGCTTTCCAACTTTTTCCTACCTTGCTTGAACGTGAAGAAACCCGGCCCATCAATCGTGCCACCTGCAAAACTGTACCCCAAGGCTGGGACGCAAGTTTTCACCTACATGTATGCACGGAATACACAACAAGGAACACAACAGTACATGAAACGAACACATGGGAATGGAATTTAGGTGCAATGTAGAAGCACATAGACACACGGGGGAAGCAGAGAAGGGAACTGATCAAAGGTATGGCGCTATGATTGGTATTATACCTTGGGTGAACGTGAAGAAGCCTGCACCATCCATGCAGCCTGCTGCAAAGCTATAACCCAAGGCTGGAGTACAAGTTTTGACCTATTAGTAACGGAGAGTTAAAAGGCCTTTACTACGAGTTACACACAAATGGGGATATGAAGAATAATCTGAATTATATTCCACAAACTCTGAATCTTGTTGTAGGATTGGTCAAGAGTTAATCATGTGATACATCGTAGTTTTGCCCACCCATCACCTGAGAAGAAAAAATTTGTTGTCCTCAATGGTGATGGTACTTTTGCGTTTCGCTGATTTCTTGCAGTCTCAAAAAATGGTTTGGGTTGCAGTTTGGGAGTATTGTGTAAATATGCCTGTTATTAGCTGTTAACTGAGATTATTCTGACCACATCCTTAACGAGCACATCCTTAACTAGGTTTTGCCTTTACTTACAAATATTTACCATTTAGGAGGAGTTCATGTTCTTTATCCCTTTACAACTTAAATCCTAAGTAAAGATTTATGGCAACAGATATCTAAACAAACTACACCCTAAATGAGAATTTGACCACATAATAAAATATTTTTAAATGTTTTGATGGGACAATATACATTTTTTCACTTGTTTTGGATGCTTTATGAAGCTATATTCCCATACCCCACCCCCCTCCCCCCAAAAAAGTTGCAAAACTGCCACTAGATATATATACAACAATACCTAAAGAGATAAATAAATGAATATATGAAATAAAAAAATATTCTAATAATAAGTATAAATATGAATAAAACCAGGTAAATTAATAAATAAACAGTATAAGGTTGTGTTTGTGATTATCATCAAACTTACGACTGTGCCGTCGTCCATGGTAACATCATAGTCTGACATATCAACAAACTGGTGTATAGAACCCACTGTACCTGTCAGCATCTCTGTGGCCGAGTTGTATAGTTCCTGTCAAAGAAGAACAAAATTATGGTCAGGGATAATTGGTTATGTGGATGATTTATCCAACAAACTTGCACTTAAATGATTGTGTTCTGCATCCATTTTGCACACAAACAAATGTGCTTATTAAAGAAATACAGCAAAAGTACCAAAAGATACAATTTTACAATTTGGGCCTCTTAATCCCATCACAAGACAACTCCATTGAGTTTACATGTGATACTCGGAGGAGGTACTGTGAGGGTTAAGGCAATGCATTGATTAGTAAACTTGTTCAGGAATTGTCGCATCAGACCTTTTACTAAGATTTAATTATATTTTAACCCAATGAAGACAGTTTGATTTTGCTTTAACACGCATTTCCCATAGACCTTGCAACAAGATATCTTGTGTCTAGTCTTCAATGGCTTTATTATGTGCAGAGAAATAATTTAGTACCCAACAGAGCTTAACTCTTAACATGCCACAGGATTTAAACCTGTATGGACTTTATGTGTATTACTTGGTGCAGATCTGCGACAATGGCATGTTAAGAATTGATAATAATATTTTTGTTTTCGGGGAAAAAAGCATAATTGCTGGCCAATATATCATCACTTAGACCTATGTTGCATAGCAGACCCACTTTAGGCCAGCCCCGGACCTGGATATCTGGCCTGCTTTCCAGCCCGATGTTGGTTGATAAGTCATCTCAACTTTTTGGCTGGATGCCTGATAGGGCAAGCAAATATTGTGCGTTCATTATTTCAGTTGCTGAAACAAAATTTATACTTGCTCAAGTGAACAAAATGCTTGCTTACTGTGTTAGTGTGTTACTTTAGAGACAGTATCCGAGTACCTTGTTGAAAGTGTTTTCCTTTTTTACAGATTCTACTCAAGTGGAATTTACACAAAAAATCACTGAAACTCAGTCGAAAAACATAACACAAGTCTTTACTACTCTCTTGATTTTAAGTTGAGAATATGTATTCCCCTTTTTGTGCAAGTACAGTTAAATTCGATAAATTTTCACTTGCCCACAAGCAAAAATTACTTGCCTAGGCAAGCAGGCAAATGCCAGTGTCAGGTAATGGTTACTTTGTGGCTAAAAGCACAATTTTACCATTTTTGGTTAAGTACTTTCTGCTAAGCTTAGAATATGTAACAGAAGGCCTAATCCTTTAAAGTGCAGTCTCATTCACCACTCATAAAATCCCCATTTGGGCCATTTGAGCCACTTTTGAACAAAAATTATTATATTTATCATCTTGTTCAATAATTTCATGTGTATGTTTATCAGATATTTAAAGTGAGAATTTAATAAATCATATCCTACTCTGGATGAATTCAGACAATGCAATCCAAGCCCCAAATGCCATTTTTAAAATGACCTTTTTTTGGTCAAAATAAATAAATTTAATAATAAAACAAGAAATGGGAAAGTTTTGACAAGACTACCCTGTGTAAAACTGTGTGCTGAATCCTAATTTATAAGACAATCATATTAGCCTATGCTTTATATAAACACAACTATGATTAAAGAATATTACACCTACTTGTACTTACCACAGCTTTGTTGTACTGGTTTTCACCTATAATTTGTGTACTTTCAAACATGTCGTCACCAGGTCCAAAGGCAATACAAAACTGGCTCTGAATTAGGAGAAACATGAAGACAAACAAATACAATACATGATTAACAACAATAATCAGTGAATCAATAAATCATACAATGTGTAATATACGTCCCTGCAACAAGTCTACATCTCTGGGATGGTGCTAATTTCTGAATGGTCTAGCTTAAAACACAAAGTTCCTGTCAAGTTTTTATAAAAGTTTGCAGTTCAAATAGCTTTCATACACATTGCATCAAATTTGACACCTAATTTACCCCCTTCCCCTCACCCAAATAAGGTTATTTGGTTTCAGACATGCATGTTATAGTAAATTTTGGTGGTCATTAAATGAAGGAGAATGAGCATTTTTTTACATGAATTTTAATAAGCCCAAACTGCACATGAATGAGACCTTGTGACCTTTGACTGTAGAATTCAGTATTATATCTATCAGGGAAAAAAATACACAGGGGCTTGGGGCGAGTTTCGCCCCCGAAATGGCCAAAAGAGCCTCGGAAATGTGCAAAAGAGCCCCCATAAATTGCCACAGGGTTCAATACAAAAGAATATTTTGAAGGCACTGAAACAGGAAACGTAGACCCCGAAAAGAAAAATTAAATTTTTTCCCTGATATCTATACTTATTTTTCCTCACACACAGTAAACAAATTCAAGGCAAATTGTTTAAAGATTGGGTTAGGGATTTGCAAGTCCATTACTTCCCTTCATTACCAATACCAAACGGTAGTTTAGTACTTACAAATGGTGTGTTGAAAGTCTGGGATCCATACGTCATGAATTTGTTGTTTTATGAGAAAAACTAATAATTACATGTTACTAGAATGTTGTTCTTTCTGTGA
>JZLH01S0613821.1:0-12173 GCA_001188425.1 Eucidaris tribuloides
AAGTGAACAAGAGAGAGATAATTCTAATGACTAGCGGGACCCGTGAAATTCCAAGCGGGTCCTGCGGTGAGGTTTATGTTGCAATGCGACTATTATTTTGGAGCTTATAATCAATTGTATAGCATGTAATTGCCCTCCATTAAATGTGTATGATTGGTCCTTTGCATGTAGGCATTCTGGAATTCTTTCCATTAACCGCAGATGTCATATTTATTTTGTTAAAAAATTATATTTAGTTTGATGGTAAATTGTTCGGAAGTTTTGTGAATACTATTTTTTTAATGAAGTGTTATATTGATGGTTTTTTTTTCAATTCATTAAGGAATAGAACAATTTTTTAAATTTCCGATTTTCTGAAGTTACCCGTACCAGTCGCCTTATAATTCCGGGCCCGTACGCCATGATCTCAACACTGTAACACTTATATCAGATACAGGTATACATCCATATCGTACCTGTGCCTCTCATTTTGTATCCATTACAGCTGGGGGCCGTACCGCCTACAGCCTACTCAACAAGTCTATATCCGTACCTCGTCTCGTTCCTGTACCTGTTCAGCCAGGTCGTGACGGCAATCCAGTATCGCACAGGATCATATCCCTACTGTAACTCTCTCTCTCGTAAGCGGCTAGCCCGTACCCATACTCTCGCTCTTGTACCTGGTGGATTAACTACGCATTTCCTTGTACCTACTCCTAACGTACTCATATACTTTAAAATGTAGGCTAACATTTTTAAAATATATAATACAGAGTATAAAAAAAAATTGTACTCGAACCCATGCTCTGTAACGCGTACCTATAGCTACATTCCCATACCATACCATCATAACCCATATCCATACCGCATATCCATATCCATACCTCATACCCATAACCATATCACATACATACCATACCCATACCCATATGCCGTACCCATAACTAATCAACCCATACCCATACCCGTACCGCATGGGCTTCCGTCTGGCTCTGCATCGCGTACCCGGTAACCGCTGTTTGTAGTATTAATATTAATGAGAAACAATGCATTTATGGAAAATCATGGATTTAAATAATTTTGGAATGATTAAATGCATTATACATTAGAAATTGAAAAGACTGCACAATTTTAACAGAAAAATAAGTAATGTTTGTGCCAGAACGTTGTATTGACCCGTGACAATCCCGCTGCCCGTAACTCATTTTCGTACCCGTGGTCGTCTACTGCCGACCAGAATCCGCTGTGTTGTACCCTTACCTGTACAGGTTCGTACCCTTACCTGTAGCAGTTCATACCCAGTATCTGTACAGGTTTCATTCGCCGTACGCTTCCCCTATATTCGCGGACCAGTACTGACAAACTTCATAACCCGATGCATGGTCATGTTCCGTACCTGTACCTGCTTGGAGCTTGTACCTGTATCGCCTGACGCCACTAGGTCCGTAGCCTACACCATACCCCGGACGCCGTACCTGTTTCCTCTCTTGTACCTGTGATTAACCTATAACCCATTTACGCCTTTTTCGGTGTAACCATAATTTTTCATTATCTCATACGCTTGCGGCAACCCAGGTCAACGGACTCTTACCTGTAATCGTACGATCCGGTAGGATCGATGCGTGCTTCGATCGTGCTTTGAGCAAAACGGCAATCCAATAGCATCTCCACCGTACTCCATTGATTAGCCGCTTAATTTTATCCGGATAAATATGAGCCTATCAGTTTGCTCAATAGACAGGCTGTGATATAGCAGTGCAAACATTACAATATATGACTGCGTGCCGAGACATAAAACATGTTTTGCAAAGATTAAATTTGACCTGCGCCGTCCCAATACCTTGCGCCAAACGCCAGGTCAACGGACTCTTAGCTGGTAATCGTACGAATCTAAGGTAGGATCGATCGTGCTTTGGGGCGGAAAACGCATTCCATAAAAACACTGCCCGTGCGCCCTCCACTAATTAGCCGGTTAAAAATTTTATTCCGATAAATACGGTATGCTCAATAGAAACACTCGCTGTAGGCCTATACAGCCAGTGCTTTCATTACATGTATAATCTGGGCGAGAGATAACAACATGTTTCCAACGTGTGACTGGGATGTCACGGTCAGTCTTGGGGGGGAGCGGTGGCGCGTGGGGAATTTTTCCCCACTGCAAGAATTAGCCAAACAGGGGCGAAAAAAACCCCCCCCCCCCCCGCCCCCTTTGTTTTTTTTTTTTGGAGGGGGGGGACAAAAAAAAATGCGAATATGCGATCACGGATATCTGCTGGCATGGGACGAAGGGAAGAATCATGAGAATGCCGGCCAGGTGATTGATCCGAAGCATGCGGAGAGAGAGTAGGTTTTTTTGGTGATTTGTAGTTTTTTTTGACAATTTCCCAAAAAATAGATTTTTCTAAAAAACTCTCTGTTTATATTTGTCTGTAGAATTATTTGGGTAAATCCATTGTCCATGTTGGTCACCTATATGGTATAATTAAGCAAAACAGTAATGTTCGCATGCAGGGGCCCAAATGCAGGGGGACAAGGGGGACAATGTTCGCACCCAGAGATTTGAAGGTTGGGTACAAAATATCAAATCGCCCTCCCATGATTTGGAGTAAAAAAAATCTCCCCAAAAATTAGCTTCTGTCCATATACAGCTAAACCCAAGTGGCCAGCCACAAATGGGGATAGCTTCGCATTTAAGGACTCAACATTTCAGAAGTCTGTTTTAAAATTTTCTAAACATGTGGGTCCAGCATTTAAATTTTGCAAATGCAGATTTATAAAGTGCTCTTGCATTTTAATTCACACAGTGCAAACTTTGTTCGTTTTTTTCTATTAGAGGACGTATGTGGTCCGAATAGCTCAGCTAGGACCACATACACAATAGGTGTGTTGCCACTGACGGGCGTACGTCTGTCCATACAGCTACTGACCACTGAACACACAGTGATTCTGCCACGAGTAGGGCCCATACATCGCAATAGAATGTGGACTGCACAGTTGAACACGCACACAGACCCGGCACACAGAGATTCGATGATTCTGCCACGGAGCGTGCAGTTGACTGCACAGTTAAACGCCGCGCGTTACATGGTTTTGAACGGTGTGGGACTATGCTTACGGATACGATCTGCACGGAGTTTGGGGCACTTTTTTGACATAGAGACAGAAAATAATGCTTTAAAAATAACATTTAAGTGAAATAGGTGTGATGAAGTTCTTCTATTCAGAAATTAGATCAAGGCAAGAAAAAAAGTGAATTTACCAGAACGGCGAGAATGCCGAATTGCATGAGTATTTTTGGTCGGTAAATCGCCAAACTGGCAAAACTTGGCGAAACTGTGAGACGTCACCGCTACACTGGCATTTCTCACCGTGAACTACGCTGGTGATTGTACGGGCAGGTTCGTACGATTGTACGGCAAAAAGACTCGGAGAAATGCCCTGAAAAATCGGCCTCTGGAACATTTTCGTCAAAAATAATGGGCCCCTGAGACAATAAACACTATCGCCGCATCGAATTTTGGGTCGACGCGAAAAGGAACGGTCGCGCGTTCGGTGAGCCTATTCCGTCAGCAAAATACCTTGAAAAAAGCCAAAAATCGCCAAACCGCCAAATAACGGTATTCATCATTAAAGATACCCAAGAAATTTGAAATAGGCCTGCACGTAGTTCCGAGAGAAATTTCTGGAAGTTTTTTTGATCGGACTAGAGATATGGGTCAAAATACCCCATACGGGGTGAAAAAAATAACACCATTACCCAAAGTACATGTACATGTAGGGGCCTCTTTTAAAATCATTGGGCCTGTTCAAGCGCCCTCCTAAAGCGAATCGTACCATACCAAACAGTGCCATAGGAGGCGCCTGAACAACCCTAACGCGAACCGTACCGTACCACTCCAGAAGCGTGCCACGGAGGACCACATCTTGATGTGGTCTAGAGCGTGCCAAGGCAAACCGTATCATACCGCGTTAAGCACCTGAACGCATTCCACAATACTTTAACGTGTGATTCTTCCCTCAGATTAGAGAGTAAAGCGTACCGAACTGTTACCTCGGAGGCACGCTTCCTACATTTTTGTGTGAACACTCGCAAATGAACCACTCTGGCACAGTACGCATTGGGTTGGCACGGTACGGTTAAATTCCAAAAGTGCTTGAACAGGCCCTCAGTATGGGCACTGGCCTACCCCTGACATGGCAAAGTGGGGGTGGGGTGGGATTGCTCCCCAGGAGTCTGACCCTAATGATATATCATCATGTGCAGTATACAGTATAGTATTAGGCTGATATCCCTGGAGCTGATATCTATTGACAAGATACTGCATACAGAAATTATAATCATTATAAGCCCCTTGTCAATCAAAATACCAATCATTACAACATAATGTCTATTTCTGTTTTTGTTCAACAGGCAGTATGAGATCATTACTTTGAATGCTTGAAATCACTATCAATGAATGTAATTGTACACTTTTGTTTGATAGTTGAGAGTTACTGACTTCAGTTGGGTATTAATGTGTGACTGTGTCAAATGTAATTTGGTCTCCCATAACCACTCCCATGATAAAGAGTTCTAATCAGAAATCAGAGTTCATATGGAGATAATATAGAAACAATTACATACATGGAAATCTGGCTATTAGTGTAAATGATTTTTTTTATTGCCAGCAATGCATCATAAGACATAACAGTTGAATACAATATGTATGGATTGTGTGTGAAAATTTTATTACGGTGCACTCTCGTTATAAAGAAGTCCTTAGGACCCATGAAATTTGTTCTTTATAACAAAATTTCTTTATATCAAGGTTGCAAAAACAATAGAATACAAAGGAAATCCAAGATATGGGACCAGAGATTATACTTCTTTGTAATGAAATTTTGTTATATCAGTGTTCTTTAAAACGAGAGTGCACTGTATTGACATGGACATGCTGTGTTTACTTCTGCATGTACTGTACGCCCTACATGTACATGTATGAATGGAGCTGTGTGTACAGTGAATTAGAATTCATCCATACTAGTACTGGCCTCATTGATATGTCCTAAAGTTCCGAACTACTGTATGAAAGCTAAAGCTACCGTAACAGAACAAAGACAATGAAGAAAACGCCTCTGATAACAAATGTATAATTACAGTTACAGTGTATTATAAAAAAAAACCCTGAAGACAGACATTAATTCTTGCTTAGAATAGTTTAACAGTTCACATTACCAATGATTTGGTAAATATGACATGCGTCTCAGTGTAGATTATTTAGTGTTCTGTAAACGTACATTGTGTTGTGATAAGACCAATATCTGTGCAACAATGCACAGAGTTCTTACTGAGCTGAATGTAATTTCAAGGAATTATAGAAATTATTTTCCAATTACATTTAATGAACATTTCCAGCTGTTGTCATGTGACAACTACAACAATGGCAAAAAAACACACTACAATTACTATGGAATAGATAAATTCATACTTCGTATTTCATAAATGAATAATGTAAGAAAATAGTAAATGAATCAATGAATTACTTGGATTCATGCAGATGAATAAATAAGTTAGACATGCATGTACAATAAGTATTCTGAGTGGGTCCCAGTGTAAAAGACTGTATTTTAAAGTATAATTTAGGATACAGTGCTCAACAAATGTTTGTGAAATCTCATCAATTGAAAAATATAACTGAAATCGTATTAAAGCCGAAGTTTTGGGGATTTTTGTTATTTGAAAGCTTTATGCCCCAAAGGCATAACCCTGTAATAAATAGATTCTGAATGTCCTTTAGTTTTTTTTTAATTAGTTAATGAAAAATCTCGGGAAGGGGGGGGGACCCCCGAGATTTTCGACTATATTTTTATATTATAGCATCCAAAGGGTTAAAAAGGCTTTAAGGTTACATGTACATGTTTTATACTCATCTGAAAGAGCAGACTGTGCCTCTTCAGATGAGGTATAGCTCATATAACCTTTTAACCGCCTTGGATGCTATAATGTAAAATATAGCCGAAAATCTCGGGGGTTCCCGCCCCCCCCCCCCCCCGAGATTTTTCATTAATTAATTTAAAAAAAAAACTAAAGACAAAAAGAAGGTTATATGAGTTATACCTCATCTGAAAGAGCAGTGTCTGCTCTTTTAGATGAAGTACATGTATAAACATGTAACCTTAAAGCCTTTTTAACCCTTTGGATGCTATAATGTAAAATATAGTTGAAAATCTCGGGGGTGCCCTCCTCGAGATTTTTCATTAATAATAAAAAAAAACTAAAGCCATTCATCAGAATCTATTAATTGCAGGGTTATGACTTTGGGCATAAAGCTTTCAATAACAAAAAATCCCCAAAACTAAAACTTTGGCTTTAACAAGTACAGCAGCGCTCGACACTGGCGACAGGTCCGACGGCCCGAGACCTGTAAAAATCACTGTCGGGCCAGTATAATTTCAGAAATAGTCAATTTTAACTGGGTCGCGACCGGGCCAGTAAGAAATCTGTCAAATATAATATATATCGGAGAAAACGGGCGTCATTCGAGACTATTATTTAGCTCGCGTATTACGCCAAAAATAATGAGAGTTTAATTTTTGAACCCGCAGAAAATGAATTGGCTCATATTTAGTTCCGTATTACGCCAAAAAATAATTGTTAAGAGTGTATTTTGACCGCGGAAATGATTGGGTAATACTTAGTTCCGTTTTAATGCCAGAAATGAAAGTCGGCAGTATGATTTTTGATCCGCGGATATTAATTTCGCTGATATTTAGTTCCGTATTAACGCCAAAAATAATTGTTAAGGGTGTATTTTTACGCCGGAGAAATGAATTGGGGTAATATACTAGTTCCATTTTATGCGCAGAAATAAAAGTCGGCAATATGATTTTTATCCGCGGAAATTGAATTTGGCTAAACATTTCGTTCGCGTATTATGCCAGAAATAAAAGTCGGCAATATGATTGGATCCGCGGAAGATGAATTTGCTAAATATTTCGTTCCGGTATTATGCGAAATTGAAAGTCGGCAATATGACTTGGATCCGCGGAAATGAATTTGGCGATATTTTCGTTCCGTATTATGGCCAGAAATGAAAGTCGGCAATATGATTTTGATCGCGCGAAAATGAATTTGGCGAATATTTCGTTCCGTATTATGCCAGAAATAAAAGTCGGCAATATCATGATTCGCGAAATGGATTTGGCTAATATTTCGTTCCGTATTATGAAGAGAAATAAAAGTTGGCAATATGATTTTGATCCGCGGAAATGAATTTGGCTAATATTTCGTTCCGTATTAGGCCAGAAATAAAAGTCGGCATGTGATTTGATCCGCGGAAATGAATTTGGCTAATATTTCGTTCCGTATTATGCCGAAAAAAAGTCGCAATATGATTTTGATCTGCGGAACATGAATTTGGCTAATATTCGTTCCGTATTATGCTAGAAATAAAAGTCGGGCAATATGATTTTGATCCACGAAATGAATTTGGCTAATATTTTGTTTCGTATTATGCCAGAAATAAAAGTCGCGCAATATGAATTTTGATCTGGCGGAAATGAAATTGGCTAATATTTCGTTCCGTATTATGCTAGAAATAAAAGTTGCAATATGATTTTGAATCCGCGGAAATGGATTTGGCTAATATTTTGTTCCGTATTATGCCCAGAAATAAAAGTCGGCAATATGATTTTGGATCCACGGAAATGGATTTGGGCTAATATTTCCGTTCCGTATTATGCTAGAAATAAAAGTCGGCAATATCATTTTGATCCGCGGAAATGAATTTGGCTAATATTTCGTTCCGTATTATGCCAGAAATAAAAGTCGGCAATATGATTTTGATACCCGGCGGAAATGAATTTGGTAATACTTAGTTCCGTTTTATGCCAAAAAATAAAAGTTGGCAGTTTGATTTTGACCCACATTTATTAATTTGCTGATATTTCCGTATTACGCCAAAAAATAATTGTATAGAGTTTTTTTTTCTCACCCGCGGAAATGAATGAGGGTAATATTTGTTCCGTATTATGCCAGAAACAAATAAACTCCTAAACAATTATTTTGGCATAAAACGGAACTAAGTATTACACCCAATTCATTTCCGCGGGTCAAAAATACACTCTTAACTATTATTTTTGGCGTAATACGGAACTAAATATCAGCGAAATAATATCCGCGGATCAAAATCATATTGCCGACTTTTATTTCTGGCATAATACGGAACGAAATATTAGCCAAATTCATTTCCGCGGATAAAATCAATATGCCGACTTTTATTTCTGGATAATACGGAACGAAATATTATACAAATTCATTTCCGGCGGATCAAATCATATTGCCGACTTTTATTTCTGGCATAATACGGACACGAAATATGATATAGCCAAATTCATTCGCCGGATACCAAAATCATATCTGCCTGGACTTTTATTTTCTGGCATATTATAACCGGTAACGAATATTAACCAACAATTTCATTTCCGCGGATCAAAATCATATTGCCGACTTTTATTTCTGGGCCATAAAACGGAAACGAAAATATTAAGCCAAATTAACAATTTCGCGCTATCAAAAATTCATATTGCCTAACTTTTATTTTCTGGCAATAATACGGAACGAGAATATTACTGCCAATTCCATTCCGCGGATCAGCAAAACAATTGCCGACTTATTTCTGGATAATACGGAAGCGAAATATATCCCCCCAATCCATTTCCGCGGGTGAAAAAGAAAGGTCTTTCCACAATTATTTTAGCGTGAAACAACGGGAACTAAATATCTGGAAAATTAATATCCTGGGCTCAAAATTAATTGCCGACTTCCATTTGCTGGCAATAATACGCGAAGCGAAATATTAATGCAAATTCATTCCACGGATTTCAAATCATATTGCTTGCTTTATTTCTGGCATAATACGGAACAGTAAATATTAGCCAAATTCATTTCGTCGTTCAAAATCATATGCCAACTTTTATTTCCTGCATAATACGGAAAGAGATTATTATCACAAATCAATTTCGCGGATCAAAATCATATTGCCAGGACTTTTATTTCTGGCATAATACGGAACGAAATATTACCCCAATTCATTTACGCGGCGTGAAAAGAAAGTCTTTAAATTATTTTTAGCGAAAACGGACTAAATAGTCGGCGAAATTAATATCCTGAGGTCAAAATTAAATTGCCGACTTTCATTCTGGCATAATACGGTAAAAAACGAGAATATAGCCCAAATTCATTTCCGCGGACAAAATCAAAATCATGCATAATACAAGAACTAATCTCTACAGCGAATAATGTCCGACATATAAAAACAACACAACAAACACAAAGCATGAAACTTCAATTTTCACAAAGTTTATTTACTCAAAACAAGTGTAATATAGTTTTCAGAACAAACAATAGCATATAATCAAATATCATATACTAATACAAAAGACACAAAAAACATAATAAATAAAGGAACACACAATATTACAGAGCGTACTACAGAGGATAAATTTGTAAAAAGAGTGGGGATCAAAATTAAATAGATAAATAAATCTTGTTGTGAGTTGACTCCCCTGTATACAAGTGAGACAATAAGGAAGTATGTAATTAAACAACATAAACAGCTGAACATACAAACAAAACTAGTAGCAACAAGCAGCAAGAATCGATGAGGACCCCCCCCCCCCCCTTTATAGCCCTGGGGATGTCGAAGCATCATCCACATATCTGGAAGAAAAAGTTTTGATATAGTCCTAACAATATTTGTCACAAATAATATCAGCGTGACCTACACGAATAACTTGCGAGCAGTTGTTGTTAGCATCCATAGGAGCTGTGCAAATACCTATTTGCTGATATTGCGGGGGGGGGGGGGGGGGGGGGGGGGCATCAAATAATAATATATAGTTTAAGTGTGTTTTTTACATTTATTTTTGGCCTAAGTAAATTTTAGTTCGGGCGCAGTAAAATATATGAAAACTTGACTTGTTACTGGTCGCGAACAGGAAGCAGGTTCGGACCAGTAGAAAAAAAATGTGTTAAGTGTGGAGCCCTGATACAGTGTACATTGTACTTTGTCCGTGACTTGTCCTTTCTTTCCATAATTTCTTATAAATGGTTTCATTATGAAACTCCACCATACCAATTGTTCTCAATTTGAGACAATTTCTGAAGATGAAAAGTTGTATTCCTGAATATCTGGTTAAGGCTATATTGTTAAGCACCTTCTCCATTTACCGTAACTGAAATCAACTATATGATAAATCTGACTTCCATTTTTGTACTGTTAATTGTCTGAAAGTCTCAGGACATTTTGTTTTAAAAATGGTTGACAGCAAACTAGAATTGAAAGTTGTTTTTTTTCACTCATCTGCATATCATGCACCACGCGCTACCCCGGGGTACCGTTGTACTCCGGTGTACCGCATTGTGCAGCGCCCTCTTGTGTCCAAAAATGTATTTTCTTCAATTATGATCACTGAAATCAGTGGTTATGACGCATAACCTGCGCAAGTGCTCAACAAAAAGGCACAAACTTACGTAAAATGGGTAAAAATTAAGCTAAAGTTGTTATTTTCACACTTACTGTACTTTTACATAATTTTGTAACCCAGGGTACAGTGCAAAAAAAAAAACTAATAATAATTCAACAAAATGGCAGATTTCTAGTTGGTACCCCGGGGTACCATTTATGTCATCATGTGGGTAATGTGAATGCATGTGTGTGCCAGTGAAAGATTAAAGGGACGCGCCGCTCGTAATCCATGTACGTTTATTTACCTTACGCTTGCCCCTATTGCAAGGCAGTGCGTAACACTGAACTCTGTGCTACAGTGTTCGTAGTGTAGAGTTCAGTGGTGCGTAACAACAATCGTGGAACTGCGAACAGAATTGCCGATGAGGGTCAGTTGGGCTTAGTTCGCCTTTCTTCGGGTGAATACGTGCTCAATAGGGAATTGCACACAATTCCTGCGCGCTCGTTTTCCGAAAGTATACGGCCATTCCTGAATATTACCCGAGTCGGGCCAGGCCGAACGCCCACGACTTGCGACTTTACGGTCCCTTTAAGTTTCTGACCACTGTTTGCCATATGTAACTGCAATGTTAACAGTTTTTTGTTTACACATCTCTCATAGGAAAGGATAGACCGAGGTTTCTACTCAACTTGCACTTGACGTTGACAGGCTTTAACTTTAGCCTACAATACTTGTATAAACACATCTTAAAAATAAAATCACCCTTTTTGTGCAAATTAGTGATTAAAGCACAAGTACAGTACATGAAAGTATGGTTTCATCAAACCTTCACAAAGTACAGTACATGGAAGTATGGTTTCATCAAACCTTCACAAAGTACAGTATTGTTATACACCTATCAATTGAAAGACGCACCCCTCGACCCCCGGGAATGGTGCGTCATGGGTGGGTCATTTACCAACAAATAATGACGCAGGGTACCGTCATGGAAGCATTTGGTCCGTCACAGCATGGTGAATGGGGTGCGTCAGTTTGTATACGTTTAAATAGGCCTAGGCACAGTCATTGTAAGAAAATGGTCCGTCATAGTCGAGACACACAGGTGCGTCATGGTATATGAAAATTCGACTCACATTTGACAAGTGACGCACCATTCCCGGGGGTCGAGGGGTGCATCTTACAATTGATAGGTGTATAATTCCAGGAAAAGTAACATCAAATGTACTAGTGTATGCAGTATATGAAAATTATTATGAAATGTGTTTGTTTTTGTATCTCAGATCTTTTAGACATTTCCAATGGCAAATATATCAAAAGACCATTTTTCACCAGTTTCTATAAAAAATAGGGGACATGTATTTCTGAGCATGTGATTTTCAGGCATTAATGTACTGTATATGCAGGTAGAAACACATTAGCTGAAAACTTCTTTTTAACCATTTGCCAATAACAAAGCTGCCTTTAAAGTTCAAACCCCCTCTTCCTTTGTTGTGATATCCTGAACAAATACAGTAAAATTTGTATGACTGTACGCTATACTGCACATTGGCAGTCAGGTCACATGGATGACAGAATTTGTTTATTATTGTATTTCTTACATGTACCCCACCCAGTTCAAATATCAGTCACACCCACCCGTGTACTGTGCATGTGCTTTTGCATAATGGACATTTTTTTTAATGTATTTTTTTGCTCAGTGACATTCCAGTCCTACACTTCCTCTGTATCATGAATACTTCATGTAC
>JZLH01S0613821.1:29523-47725 GCA_001188425.1 Eucidaris tribuloides
TTTGAGCAATTTTTGGGGGCGTCTAAGCCCCCCAAAGCCCCCCCGTAGAACCGCGCCTGCTGTGGTGTACAGCAGCTTAGGGTAGCTAGAGTGAAGGGTTGTAACAAAGTTTAATGAGTGATTTAAGGTGGTTTACTACATACCACAGGGGTTTCTTGTGGTTGAGGGTGCTTGTCAGGGTACAATAATCATCTGCCTTTCACAAATATCCTGGAGTTATCCAAGCCCAATAGTGCTGCAACACCTGTGGGCTTTCGGACTAATCACTCCCCCCCCCCCCCAGGGGTCATAGCTCTGGTCTCCCCACAAAGTTGCATCAGTTAGTGGATGAGTCTCAGTCTTGTGGTCTAGACCTTCCTATTGAGCCTGTGACACACTCGCCCAGGGGTGGGATCAGCTCTGGAAAACTTTCTCATGTGGGGCTTGAACCAAGAACCTTCCAGTTTAGTGGTAGATTTTTCAAACTTTCAAAAGAGCTTGTGGAATTAACAAACTGAAATCAGTGGTAACGTGAAAACTCCTTAAACCCTAATGTATCGCTGGCGCAATTTTGCTCCACTAATTGTTCTCCTAAAGCAACTGGTAATAATATAAAAAAGTATGACAGTGAAACAATTTGTTCTTTTATTTTTGTATAGCAAAGGAATAACTCTCACAAAATCTGTCATGAAGCTCATAGGCTTATATCAGTTTTGTTTTGCTAGATTTATGACATTTCATAACATTTTTTTGGTGAAATCTGAAATACATGCACATTTTCTGTGTAAAAGCATTTGTGAAGTAACTGTTGTTTTTTTTGGAAATATATAGCTTCACAAAATTCACTTTAACTTTAGATATCTTTATATTAGAATAAAAATTATGTTGCTAGAAAGGGTATGCAATTATCTACAACTTTCATGCACAACACTTTTCTCCAAACTGCATGTGTAAACAGCTTTAGCTGGTTGAATTTGACACTACACTCTCAAAATTGCTGAATATGGCATTTAAAAAAAAATAAATAAAATTGCTTGACATGTTGCAAGTTAGGTGTCACTTAGCATGAGAGCAGCATATGATGCACCACGCCATACCCCGGGGTACCACGTTGTGCAGCGCCCTCTTGCGTTCAAAAATGTATTTTCTTCAGTAATGATCGCTGAAATCAGTGGTTATGATGCAGAGGCTGTGAAAGTGCACGACAAAAAGGCATAAACTTATGAAAAATGGGGTAAAAAATGAAGCTAAAGTTGTTATTTTCACATTTATTACATAACTTTTACATAATTTCGTAAGCCAGGGTACAGTGCTAAAAAATAAATAAATAATTCAACAAAATGGCGGATTTCTAGTTGGTACCCCAGGGTACCAAATACTGCATCATATTGGGAATTCACCTGAACATGGTAAATTCACTCACACTCACAGTACCTCCAATGGCAAGCTGTAGTTGGTTGCAATCAGGTCAATATCACATAGATAGAAAGCCAGCGAGAGCTGGCTTCAATATCATCTCCTCTAGCTAGATTAGCTGGTTTCACAAATCAAAACCTCAGTCATATGGAAAGAGTATAGCACAAATAGAGTAAAACTTTCAATAATCTGAGCTTTTAGCTTGAAATTTGGAAAATGACCTACAGTATAAGCTAAAAACCTGTTTGCATAACAAAATATGATGTGATATTGATAATTCAGTCATGATAAAAAAATAAAAATAAACCTCTATTATCATTGCAGGTACTTGCCAGGAAGTTACAAAAGGAAGAAGTTCAAAGGTCAAGACCGAGAACACTGTCGGAGGAACAACAGAAACAGCTTCAACATGATGAGGTAAGTCTGCACTATCTCAATCCCTCCCCTGTGAATGAATGGTTTTACCCAAACACACCATTAACCCATTGAAGACAGTTTGAGTTTGCTTTAACACACATTTCCCGTAGACCCTATGATGAGATATTTCGCCTCTCCTCTTCAGTTGATTAAAGAAACAATTTAACAATGATTCCAGTTTTTAAAAATGTGAGCTACATAATCCTGTATGCTCTAAGTATCTTTGAAAAGGTCTAAAAAAGAAACCCTGAAAACAATTGTACTCAAAATGATTATTTAATGCTTTAAAAAAGTGAAAATCTGTGAGTACTAAGTTTGACTAGGTTCACTTTGTCCATTTCCTCCCATAGACTATTGTGTTATTAGCTCTTGACCTGAGCAATTAGTTACATGTGATGTTTATCCATGCATACCTTGCCAGTGGCAGCATAACTTTCCACTTTTATTTGCCACTTCTATGTAGCTCAGACATCAAAGTTTGACAATATTTTAAATTGAAGCTCCACAATGATTGTGTTTTTAATTACAGCAGAGTGGTGGAGAGCATTTTCAGAGAACACAACATGGTACCTGGGGGGTAATGCATGGTATATCATTTGCTCTTTCTGTTGAATAGCCACTGGACACATTTTTAGTGTAATAATATTTAGATCCACTGTTACAGGATGAATGACTAGTATGAATCTACTGTACCAATCAGACAGTGTTACAATACAAATAATATCTTTGAAAAATGTAACATTGTTAACCGACATATAATTTTCTCCATTTTTCCCCAGAAAATTGCAAGAAAGATGCAACATGAGGAAGTTATGCTAGCCAAAAAGAAAACCTACAGCAAATATATGGAAAGGGTCTCCAATGAAATTGCTGATCCTGCCGTAAGTATGGGGAGACAAATAAGCACATCAGAAACAGAGGATAACCAGGATACCTTTCGTGCTCAGTATTATAGCCAACAAGTATAGCAAATGGGTTTTGACATTAAATTTTCAAAGTCGTCGTTCTCAGAGATGCATGGATAAATAAGCTTGCTTAATGTATCATTTGAAAGAGCATAGGTCAAAGTTTATTTCGTTTATTGTGTTTTCACTCTTACACCTCATTGTTTCTGCACAATAAGCCTTTGTGTAAGGAATCTGTTTTTCTAAGATGCATTGTATAAGTAAAAGCCTGTATTCTTAGGGTTATAATGATATCAAATTTACGATAATTTGACATTTTCATTCAAAGTCATGACAAATTGTATTAGGCGCAATGTTTAAGATCCGAGCAATCAAACTTTGAAGAAAAACATGTTTAAAAACACCCATGTGTATCACCCAAATCAACATTGCATATCATGACCAACTTCAAATCTCCATAACAATGGATAACTTCTGTTAATGTTGTGACTGGTAAATTTAAGAAAAGTATTGTTGACACTTTTATATATCACACCAAAAAGGTCAGAATATTGCGTCCGTAGCTTTAGAAAAAAAATGAAATATGAATTCTGACATATTTTCATTAGTTGAACTGAAGAAAATGGGAAACTATGAAGGATTTCTTTCTAAAAAAATGTAAAAATGTCCACTATTATCATATTTTGTAACAAAAATATAACTAAGATTCATGTTATATAATAAACAATCAAAATTCACCGTAATCACGGTTTCAACAATTTTGAGATTTAGGCAATTCTCCTACATCAGATGTCCATTGCTTAGTTTGAGACTTTGCAACAAGTTCCCGCATTCAGTGTGAGCGGGTCATATAATTCGTCTGTTGTCCGGCAGAAGGACAATAGTAAATTTTCTCTTATCTGAAAAATATTGCCTTGTTTGATATTTGCACATAACAGACTGACATAAGGATCTAAAATATCACACTACTTTGATTTCATGTGTAAAAAGCCAATGGATTTCAAGTAAGAGACAAAATAAATGTTAAGGCCCTTCTGTCGGGAACATGTGCTAGGGCCCTTCTGCAGGACAACTGACGATACACAACTTGTATTTTCAAAAAGCAATTTAGGAATGTGTGCAAATTGGCATTACATTGTGCATTTAGGATGTTGTAATGCATTCCACTCATACTTTGTGTTTTTGATAAATTACTGATATTGTTAATTTATTGATTTCTTATTTGTTGTGCAGCCAATGGTCCATGTCAGCAAGGAGAAGAAGATACCTGTTCATGCTGCTGCCAAGCATGGGAATGGTGTTACACTTACAGACATCAGCAGACGGGTATGTTAGGGTGGTTTAAAGACAGAGTACTGGATTTGCACGCTAGAAAACAGCAAAATGAATGAAATCAGCTCAAATTGTTCACAATGTAAAGATTAGTATAAATAACCACCTGTCATAGAACCTTTGGATAGAACACATAGTTTTGGTGAAAATCCGGACATTTAAACTTCAAAATTTACACAGTGACGTGCACCTGCACAGGCCGTTTCGTTAGTTCCAAATTTGTCCGATCAGCCGTTAGCCGAAGGTCGCGCGGAGTTTGGCCATTTAACCAATCAGTGTGCTCCGCTGGTCATGGGAATGTACACATAACCATGATCCGCAATTTGAGCAAAATTTAAACTTGCGGAAAGAACAATATTCTAGCAGCATATCATTATTACTTTTTTTCTCGTAAAACAACAAGTTCATGGCGAATGGATCTTATACTTTCAACACACCATTTTGTGAGTACTAAACTACCGTTTGGTATTGATAATGAACGGAAGTGATGGACTTGCAAATCCTGAAATCAATCTTTAATGATTATGATAGTGAAAACTTATAGAGCACACACACCATCCAAGGATGCTCATGGCGCTGGCCCTGCAACAGTTGTCTTAAGTATACTAAGATTTGATAGATGATGTCAGAATTATTACAGCTTAGAAACATAATACTAAGTAAGAAAATACTTTTACCACGCATCACAATTCCAAGTTCCACCCTGTGAGACCTGGTAGCCTCTTGTCGCTCCATTCACTGACAATTTATGGGACACACCCAGTAAATACATACATGTAATTCACAGGAGCTCTAACATACATAGCCAATGAGAATAATGGGTGCTTACAAAATATAAACGTAAGAATAATATGTCTTTTCTGGATTAACAACAATTTAACTTGTGTTAGTGGAATAATTGCATGGTTACAAATGAGAAAGAAAAGGAGGAATATATTGGGATACCGTGAAGTGATGTGGGAAGCTTGAATCCACAATTTGACTGCTGTGTGTGAGAACGACATTGTTACCCCATAAATGACGAGTACTAGGAAATCTGTAATAAATTATTATTTCCAGATCGTAGGGAGCAGGGTTGGCAATTTAATTCATGATTTTTTGAAAAAATCAGTGATTTAAATCAAATAAATTGATTTTTTGATTTAAATCACGATTTAAATCATGATTTAAATCGTGATTTAAATCACCCTTTTCAAAAAAATCATGATTTTTTTCTCAACCTTGGTAGGGTGGGTGTTACATTAGAGGACAAGTACATATTGTTGCTAGGGTGTCAAATGAGGTTTTAGGAAATCTTGTAGTTACGAAGCCTGTTTTATTTTATCCAAAACATATGTGTCAATTCCACTGTCACCAGGTATAGAGACTACTGTCTCATTTGTTACTGTGTTAACCCTAAAAGATTCAGGCAATTTCCGGTCTTGCTATCCCCGAGGACCATTATGCCCCCCCCCCAGATATTGGGTTAAGGCTGCCAGATTTTTGGCATTCCCTGAATATTTTAACAGTATTCAGATACAAGGTTTTATCATGTAAGTGATGACATAGCTATTATGATGGGTAGAATCATTGGTAATACTTGATGTAGGTTATGAAATAATGGTGTACTTTTGTGAAATGTACCTGTGTGGTGTAAATATATTGATTTTAATGTATGATATGTAATTTATGGTGTAGGTATTAGTCTTCTTGCATCATGGGGTGGGAGGGGGAATTTTTGGTACTGTATGTGAACTTGTGGCTATATTATGTAGATTAGCTGGATACTGATGTAGGAGTAAAATGTCGAGATAACTACATTCTCACATTTTACAACATCAAGGAAGTGTGGCAGTCTGATGGTAGGTTTTTCATCATCAAACAGTACTTCATGTTACCTTTAAACTGGCTTGATTTATTATCAGTTAATATTTTGACATTTTTTTCCTTATTTGGGTTCCTCGAGAGTGATGAACGAAATTCACCCAGATTACAACAACGAGCCAATGGCGGCAACATTGTAGCATCCATCGACCCTACCTACAACCCCAACTACACCTCTAAGGACAACACTAATGTCATTCTAACCAAAAAGAAGTCACTCAGTGATGCAACACCTCCAGGTAAAATGAGTTATTTGTTTTGTTTATTTATTGGTAATTATGTATCTATCCTTACCCTAAAAATCACAAGAAAATATTGCCAAAGAAAACAGACAAAAATAGGTATAATTGCATGTTTTCTTGGCCTTTTTTTGTCAGACCACGGAGGTGGAGCAAGGCTAAGGGATTGTTAGTGGCGTCTGTTTGTAATGTTATGAAACTTGAATAAGTATGCAACCAATTTCCCATTTGTTACCAAACTTCCGTGGTGGATTTCTCACAGTGATCTTCATGTTATTAGGAGTCAGAGGTCATGGTATCAAAAAGTTTGATACATCACCCAGAAGGGATAGATCAAGGAACATAATTTTATTATGTAATCCTTAAGGCATCTTTACATAGTCACTGTGCAAAGTCACACATTTCTCCCACTTTAACCTGACTGTCCAAAGACCGCCATTGTAGAGATCTTCAAATTCCGAAGATTTCAGGATCCTTAAGACTTCTCCACGTAGTCACCGTCCAGAGTCACACATTTCTCCCCCGTTGCTTGACATTGCGCATGCCACCATTGTAGAAGTCCTCAGATTGCGTTGAAAACCACTGTTCCACCTCTTCAATGGCTTCATCAGTGTCATCAAATTGCTTATCCCGCAGTAGAGTTTTCATCTGTGGGAACAAGAAGAAATCGCTTGGAGTGAGATCAGGAGAATAGGGCGGGTGGCAAGATTTCATAGCCACATTGTCAGCACGGTGGGTTGCTGACATATATCACCACCTGTGAAGAAAGTAAAAATACTTATGAGACCATTTTTGCACCATAATGTACATAAGGACAAGTGACTATTCTGACAAAATTTCATCGATGTAGCTCCTTCCCTATTGGCTGATGTTTGCAACTTTTTGATACCCCCTCGTATGTAGGGGAAAAGTTAAATGAGGTCAAATTTTAAAAATTTACCTGCAAGTGTGTACTAGAGTTGGTAACATTTTGACCATAAGCCAGTTTGTAACCAAACATGGTTTGTAGATGCTGTACAGTGACCTCAAATCTATTGAGAAGTCAAACGTCACGTATGTAGGTCAAAGATCAAACAAGGTTATATGTTTAAATTTACCTGCAAGTTTTTACAGGGATTGGTCACGTTGCAACCATTTGCCTGTTTGTAACCAAACTTGGATGACAGATGCCCTATAGAAACATTAATGTTTTGTTAGAGTCAAAGGTCACATAAGTCAGGTCAAAGATGAAATGAGGTCAAATGTTAATGCAATAGGTCGAGATGCATTATGGCTATCACCTTGTTATTCCTATTGATATAGACTCACCAGCAGGGACAGTGGAGAGAGAACGGACTCCCGATGCCTCCGAAAACTTCGTAGCTATCCAGGGAACGAGACGATCAAGTACGAAAGAGAAGAAAAAGTCAAGTTTCTTCTCAAAATTAAAGAAGAAATGAGAATCAAAGTCTCGGATGCACGCTGAAAATTGTCTAAGTATATTTATCAAATCAAGTAATTTGTAATAGATCCATAGCATCAGTGTATAGCAAATATTTTGTAATGTGTAATATATGTATAGTACATATGTATATAGCTAAATGTGTTAGTGTTTAGTCAAATTGGACTTGTACCATTTACATGGCCATTATACATGGTTTTACTTATAGATCTTGCAAATGTTTGGTGTTTTGCAGGTTTACAACTGGGGAAAAACAAAACAAATTACGATATTTTGTCACTGTTCCTGTAGGTTGTAAACAAAAAAAATCAATGCTCTTCTACGACTGTTGTGGTTGCTTTTGATTGCATAACTTTGCTTCTTATCTTTATCTTATCACATCACTGCTTACAGTTTTTCAGCCCTGAAATATTTATTTTTTAATCTACCCTCCTATGAAACAAATAATCACTGGCAAAAAAAAAAAAAAACAAACATATCATCATATCATTGCAAATGTAAAAACCAGTGAACATTTTGGTAATTTTTGGAGAAAGATGCACCAGTGAATTAGAATTTTTTATACTAGTTTACTCAAAATCTTTGTACATATCTTTCTCGTGCTGATTGATCATAAATCATATCACTTTATCTCGATGAAAGTTTGGGAATCAAGGAGGAAATGGTAGGATATTACTGTGTTGATCTAATTTCTTTATCAAGTCTGATCAGGTAAATTTAATTGATTCAGGTGGGAAGATTAGATTTTAATCAGTTAATTGACAAAGGGCAATTGCAATTCATTTGAAATGCAGCTTGTCTTTCATTCATTGGGCATTATTTGCACGAATCATGAATACTTAAGAAGAGAATATTTTGGTTCGCATTGTTGTTACACAACACAAATTTACATCTGATTGTGTTTTCAACAGAAACTAAGTCTACAGCAAAATGAGTAAAAAAAAATTAAAGAAAAAATAGCTACTGATATCTTATCAACACAAGCTACATGAGCATTTTTTTGTAAGGAGTTCAATATTTTCCTAGTTAGTTGTAGCACTGCTTTTGCTTATGACTCCAAATGTGTGGAACTGGGGCAAATGTAAATGGATACAAAAAAAAACAGGGTGTAACTCAGTATCTCATTCCTGATAAATATCAAATAGGTGTCAAGGACAATTTGTTCATCGCTTCCAAATTTTATGCACGTTCGAAAACAGGGTATTAACTAAAAATCAGCATGTAATACATTTTGATATTTTGGAATCAATCATTCTTCAATATTCAATACTTATAGTGAATGTGATAGAAATATGACAATGTAGTCATCTCTAACAGGCAGTTATACAAATGTTTTTGGAAACTTTAGCCCTCACAGTCCCACATGCAATAATCTGTGTTGGTGTTGGCATGGGCCGCCATCTGTCACGTTTGACTCTGAGACAGTTAAATGGGAATGTTGTGTATACCATGTGCATACATGTACATTTTTTATTTGTTGTTGTGTTTTTTACAAAAAGTCTCTGTACTTTGCTCACTTCTGATACATATAAAACTGGTGGTGTCACATTTTCAATAGTGAGGCATATATAGGGGGTAAACGGTAGTTTGTTTTTTGGAGACAGATTAAAGTCTAGGTTGTGACACAAAAACAGATCTCTCCCTTTCCTGTGGAAGATACAGTGTATTGGGCCATTCCTTTACCAAGTGACCAGGGTGAGCACTTAATTTTCATATATACTCGTAAAATGTTCCTCATCCCAAATAATGTTAGTGAAACTGTGTGCTGTAATATTCGTGGTACTTGTTATCAACTACTTCACAGGCACAAAAACCTTTTTTCCTAACTCTTAACATGCCAGAGTATATCACTTGGTACAGATCTGTGACTTCAGCACGTTAAAGAATGTGATTTTGATTTGCAAACCCAACCGTTTTTGCTCAGATTTGATCTAACAAAAGATAGATAATTGAAAATGCAGTGTTCAAAATTTTGGATTCATACGTCGTTTAGTTTTTGAAATATAAACGATAAAGCATTTCTAAATTAGGCCGTTAGTTCAAGTCGTAATTTTCAGTGGTGGTCTAGGTTTGAGACACTGGATGTAGCTTTCACTCATAATTCTGAAGTTGGTTGATTCCAACCATAGCAAAGATTGCTTGACAATCGTCCAACGGCAGTGGTGTGAGTTTTTATTCGTGCCAGCTTTGATTAGCAGATATTTGGTGTTCACTAGATGATACACAAATCGGGTCTGGCAGTAAGACTAGATTAACGGCTATGTAAATTGCAATTTCTCTGAATTTGACGGTACGTCGTGCGCATTCTGTTTGACGTTTTCAGCGGTTATCTTCATAAAATCTGACATTCCAGTCCTAAAACCTTTGTTAGAGGTGAAGATGTATGTGAATCTGTAGATTATAGATGATTTTAGCTAATTTTGGTCGATAAGCTGTTTTCCGGGTTTGCAAATCATGAACAGAAGAGTTAAGATTTGACTGGGATGACAAATTTGGAGCTTTGTGGACTAAATAACTTGTGGGATGGTTCATGACTATTTTACCACCATTTTTGGTTATCAAACATTGTGCAGTCATATCAGTAGCAGCATATTTATCATTATCTATTTTTTTTTCAATGTAAATAATAATGTACATGTGATAAAGTTGTTGTACCTGATATGTACATGTATGTCCACAAAGTGCCTGTGATGTAGTTTGTATTAAAATAAACAATCTTTGTCTTCCATATTTATACACCCCCAAAAGTTGAAAGTTTAAACAAATCAGTATACCAAATTTTCGGATGCTACGATAACCAGCTTGGTTTGATTTCAAAGTACTCACACCATTTAAATAGTTGAATTTTGATCAACCATTAACAGCAAACATGACAGCAAAATTGAAATAAGGTACAAAATGTGCATGGTCCAATATTCAACTTGCTATGATATACTGGTATCTACTATAAACTGTTAATAAATATCAATCTTGTACTTAAAATGTAGAAATGTGCCATGAAATTGCTTAGAGAGTCTACATGTAATTCAGTATACAATGTATATTAACCTATTTGTGTATATGTATTTTAAAGCACTATTGTACATTGTTTGTATTTATCACTTATAATGTATTTATAATGTGATCGGTAACCACTTCTACTACATATTTTAAAAAAAGGTCACAAGTTACTGATCAAGAAATAATCATTGTGATTCAATGGTATAAGGGAGATGATAACTGACAAAAATGATAGTCTTATGTTACATCTTTTCTCAGAAAAACCCCAGCATGAATTCAGTGCTATATGTGTACATGACCACAACTGTGTACATTCCTTTGTTGCATATACTGGATGGTCTTATAAAGTTCAGGAAAAACAAACAAAATCAATGAAAACAAAACAAAAAATATGGGTGAAAACTTATGCAAACACTTCATTCTGAAGTGATGATTAATACATGTAAAAAGGCCAGTTACTACAGTGTAGTAAAGCTGCTAAGTTTTCAAAATGCCCATATTGGATGGCTTGTGTCTTCAGAGTTTGAAGTTTCCTTTAAACTTGCGGAAAGAAACAAATAAACACCATATCACAGTAGAAGTCATTCAAATAAATTTGGACAGTTACAACTTTTACATTGTTCTGCTTTAATAGGCTGTTGCAATATTCATGTAGTATTTGTACTAAACAGGTCATTTTCATTTTCTTGTACGTATTAAATATTTTGCCTAATATCAAAGATATGTAGCAAATTGACAATCATTCTTAAATTAATCTAACTCGTACAATATGTAAAATATTTGCACATTGTGACTTATTTTATTGGTATATTTTGCATTGATTTTTGTTGTTATTATGTGCTGTGTTTTCTCATTATCAGCATCATTTGCTGTAATTAGCCACAGATTAAAAGGTGAAGTACTGGTGCATTTTAGGGTCCCCCTCCCTCCCTCCCCCCCCCACCCCTCCAAAGTTGGGGGTTGTAGAGAGTAGCAATAATACTGCAGTCACAAATGAGCAGAAAATGATAAATCTCTTTTGAGTTTAGCCTTTTGGATGATATTAACCCATTTAGCTTATGTAAATGAAACAACAAATCGTATAGTTACAATTAGGTAATGTCTTTCGTCATAAGTGTACCTTAATTCAATTAGCTTGTGTAAGTGAAACAAATACATACAAAACAGATCATGAGGTCACAATTAGATAAGATCTTTCATCAAAACTGTACGTAATCTTGACGGGTCACAATTATGAAACTGGTTTAATTATTCAAATTAAAGGGTGCTTGACTTTTAAATAGGTCCTTGGAATCTGACGTCAGCTGCAAGAATACTTGTGAGACTTTGCATGTACACATAAAATTGTGAGGCTTCCTCATAATGTCATTGCATCATCAGTGACGTTCTAAGCTTACACAAGATTTTTATCTCCATATGTCTTCAGTTTGTCTCAACAACAACTTCTGTGAGGCACAAACTGGTAAAATTCTGCTAACTTATACAACATATCATTTTATAAGAATACCCCTATACATGTATTTTGTAACAAAATGTTTCTCCAGAACGATAGTCCTTTGGTGATTACATGATTACATGAGAGATATTGTGGACATTTTCATAACATTTGTCTCGGGAATATCTGCAATCTTACATGTGAAATGAAGATTGGTTTTATAATCATTCCAAATTGGTAAAAGAATACACAAAATTGTTTTTCATCATATGTGTGATTTACAACTTCTATCAAAACAGAGAACAAAACAATAATTTTTCAAAAAGGATAAATCACTTAGCTGATCAATGGGTCATTTTCTATAATGGTTAGTAAATGAGGAAGATGATATAAAAAAATATAATTACTACTTGCAGACTGGAAAACTTATATTAAAAATGTCATAGCTTTTAATAGAAAACACAGAATTGCCAATAACATTTTTATTTTAAATCTGAATTTTGACGTGGAAACCTTGTTACTTTGAATCTTGTATTGATTACGAGGAAGAAAATGATATGTGTCCTGTATAAAAGGTGCCAATATGTTGGAGAAAAAAGCAAATGGAACATTGTGCTTATGCACACTTACATGTACATGTAAATTCCCCTTTACCATCACATGGACTAAGTAATTTGGCATATCACATGTGTTGAATAGAGGTTTATACATGTGAGTTCTAGTAGGACTGTTAGTATGGATGTTGGGATGACATAAAGAGATAAAAACGATTAAGAGAAAATCATAATAAATTTGGTGAATATAAAGAAATTACAAAATATTCTTATCTGCATGATGCAAGGACATTCTACAATCACGTTTGTAGGGATTTACGTGTATGTTTTTAGGCATTTTATCTTTTGTTTGCAATGAGACTTACTTTTTCTACGAAGTAACATAAGTCAAAGACAAATATTGCGCTTGTGAAGGTCTATAGAAGTTCCCTATGCATTTCTATTGGTTTTGACTTCACATCAGTCAGTTTTCTCGAAGTCATAGTGTTTTTGCTCAGTTATGAATAAGACGTAATACAGAGTTGGCTGTGTACAGTGCACTCTTGTTATAACAAACACGGTTATAACAAAATTACTGTTACAACAAAGTAGAAATTCAGGTCCCAAAATGATCTATATATCTTTATACTTTTGCTGTTTGGTTATAATGAAATTTCAATACAATGAAACAAAATTGCCAGTCTGGAGGACTTGGTTATAATGGGAGTCGCTTGTACTCTAATATGGCATTCCAACATGTATAATGTCGGATTTCTGTTCTCTCGAATTGAACAGATTACTTTTAGAATGCACAAGAGAAGCTTGGTGTTCTGACTCATATTACATTCCTGCAGTTGAGGGTACCATCAATATGCAATGGCTGGTCACAAGATGGTGCTCTTTCCGATCTTGGGACTTGACAAATTCCTGTTTCCTTCCAGATTTAAAGGTTGAGTTTTTGATTTACACACCAAACCATTTTTGCTCAGATTTGATTCAACTAAAGAAAAAAATACCTAAAACTAGTGTTCAAAACTTGGGATTCATACTTCGTAAAGTTCTTGCAATATAAACAATAAATCATTTGAAATTGGGTGGTTGCTCAAGTTGTGTTTTGTAGTGGTAGTCTAGGTTTCAGACCCTGGATGCAGCTTTCACCCACTGATTTTCACTTTGGTAGAGTCGAACCGTAAGCAAAGATTGCTTGACAATCGTTCAACTGCACTGGTGTGGATTCACCTACCTTCTAAGCTTTGAACAGCATGTATTCAGTTTTTCACTAGATGATACACGAATCAGGTCTGGCAGTCACACTAGTTTAAAGGCTGTGTGAAATTCAAATTCTGTGAGCATCGTTATGACAGTGTATACTATTTGAATTTCATCCATCAGACCTTATTCTCACAAAACCTAACTTTTCAACTCAAAGGCTTTTGTGAGCTGTGAAGATTAATGTGAATCTTTACATTACGAATGATTTTAGCTTATTTGCTTAATAAGCTCATTTTGAGGCGTATGAATCATGATGAGGAAAATAATTGTGAGAATGATGTTGCTGTCTTACAGATTTTGTGGAATAATGTAGCTTTGTAGATAAAAAAAATATCAATTTCGAATACTTTGCTGTGAAATGACATTGTCAGAACCGTCTATTCTGCACATGCACAGCTGATGGAAGAGCGTTGTTTACTGTATTAACAAGGCATTGAGTGATTTCAAGTTTTGGATTAGTGTTTGTGTTAGTGTTATCTTAACAATAACACAAGTGTTAATCTGAAACTTGAAATCGATCCGTGTTAGCGAGTTGACCCCGAAATTATGACGCACTTCCGGAAGTTGGTGTTGTAGATAGTGTTAAAAATCGTCTGCTGAACCGAGCTGGGTTGCTCGTGTTAACGATTTACATGCGTTTGTCCCATTCACTAACACTAGACCCTACGGATTAAGAAAATCACCATTTCAAGTTCGTTGTTAGTGTTAGTGTTATTTCTGTCTCGGCTTAGCTCGCTGGGTCGCGCAGTTGTGCGTGTAATGTGTATGGCAGCGCGATGCCGCGCGGTAAGCAGCAAGAAAAAATTACAATATTTTAGATTGTGAAAGAACTAAGTCAAATACATGAAATTAAGGGGAAAGTGCATGCCTAACCGACTGTGTTACATTTGTAGTACGATTGTTTAAATTTCATAAAGAAATTAATTAGTGTATTGAAGGTAAGCAATATATTTTTTCTCCCTCACAAAGAAGACATTACCTGCAAAATTCTACAAAGTAGATGTACAATATAATTATGTAGTTTGCTTGATGCCATACAATTTTTGAAATAGAATATAAACATATTTGTGTATTTAGTTATTTATGATGATTATTTATGATTATTATATTTACTTAATATTAATTGTAACACCATATTATGTTCCCAAAATACATCCTATTATTCTTTATCAGTGTACTGACTATATTTATGCAATATTGAGTTGAATTAAGTTTATTCTCTGTTGTAAGTTGATAATGGGAAGTTTGCTTTCATTTTGAATATATGCAAATTAGATTAAAGGCCAAGCATCTCTTTTGCATGCCTAAAAATTAACATTTTGTAAATACAATGGCATATGGAAGAAAATATCTTCCGAGAACCTTTAGCAAAGTATAGGAGCTAGAAACTCAGTTTTAGTGGAATTATAGTAACCATTAGACTCTGATTCTAATTTTTGTCTCGCGAGACAAAAACTTGTACCATAGAAGGTACACTAAACTGCGATTGCTTTTCTTTTGCATTTTTCAAATTTTAGGTAATTAATGATCCCCAGATTTCACAGACATGTTCTTCATCAATAGCCTAAGGGCATGAGTTATCTTTTTGTGATGTGTGGGGATGGGTGCACATGAGATATTCCCTACCTTTAAAGGGATAGTTATACCTCTGGTTTGTTATTAGTCATTAATCATTAAGTCATTAATCTGCTGATGAATGGTTGCTAGAAAACCAAACTGGTAATATCTTGATTCGGTAGTAAAAATTTATTAGGCAATATTTTGGAGTTGTATTTCAAAACGTCCCAAATTCAGTTAGATTTCTTCTTGTTTGTATAATTAAATAGAATATATTAAGGGTTATACATTGCATGTTTTGTTCTTCCAAACTTCCTAACTTCTGTGATTTGACTTAAAATACATGCAGTTGCTCCAAAATATAGGCGCAAAAACAACTTTCTCACCAATAAATATGAAATAGAGTAACCTTACATACATGTAATGAGTAATATGGAATCAGTTAATCTAGTAACATTACTGGCAGATCTTGGATTTCAGAAGATTGTGTACAAAAAAACCCCTACATATTACTATATTTACTATATATGCTATATTATTCATATAGAGGCTGACTCACAAAATCCAATTAGTATCTCTTAATGTTTCGTACGCTGTTTTTTCTTCTGTAACAAGAACACTGAAATTAAGCTTAGTATCTGTATTCTTCATTCATGTAACCTTGTTTTAAATTGTAAATATCAATAATGATTTCACTTGAGGTGAAAACAATTTGTGTACATGTAAATCTTAGAATTTTAATGTATAATAGTGTACATGAAATTATACAGTATTGAATGATGTGACTATTACATAATATACTTCTGTACATGATACAATAAATCTGTTGGTACAAGGGCTTTTCATACATGCATGTTTTGTGTTTTGTACTTGTTTTTTGGTTTCTACATGCATGTGTATATAAAACTCTTCTCCCTGACTTTAACAGACCACCTTGCTAATATATTCAAAATTTATGCATACCTTTTTAAAAATAATAATAATATAATAATAATAATAATAATAATAATAATAATAATAATAATAATAATAATAATAATAATAATAATAATAATAATAATAATAATAATAATAATAATAATAATAATAATAATAATAATAATAATGATGATGGTAATGATAATGACGATGGTAATGATAATGACGATAATAATAATAATAATAATAATAATAATAACACTAATACTAATAATAATTATAACAATAATAATAATAATAATAATAATAACCTAATAATAATGATAATAATAATGATAATAATAATAATAATAATATAACATTTATAAAGTGCAAAAGACTATTCAAATATATTCCAATGCACTGCAAGAGCTCCTGATGTGCTTGGTCCATACACTACGGTAATTACATAAATAATAGTACATGTAAAAACATATTGTGCAATTTTTTTTAAAGCGTATTCAAAAATGCACATTGACAAATCATAATATATCATTTGAGTTTTTTATTTTAGTACCACCCATCACAACTCTCAGCTCCACCTGGTTGAGGTCTGGTGGCCTCCCGCCGCCCTGTTCACCGACAATTTTAAACAAAAGCTGTCCCTAACAACCAGAGAGCTTGCCCGAGGCTTGCCCCAGGCTTGCCCGACATAACGACAACTAATGTATGCAAGTTGGATTCCAAGTATTGAAATGTATTTATTATACACAGGTTTATGGAATAACTTGTAACATTTCCCCACGTAAGAAAAATGCATAAATTTGAACACATTAGTAAACTGGTGTATTATCAAGAGTCTATAGCATTCTCAACATTTTATTACCGCCCTCCCCACCACCCCCACCCCACCCCCACCCTCCACCCTCAATTTTAACCTGTCAGCTATGAGAATTGGATGTACCATTGTCCCTAGGGTAACAAGACTTCGTATCTCAAAAAAGTTAAATGTTTAGAAGAGCAAAAAAACAAAAAACAAAAAACATGGCAAAACAATAAGTCGGATAACCATCACTTTATCTGGCCACTGTGGCTATATTTTCTAGTTTTGAAACATCAGATTTGGACAAAATAAAATCTGGCTTCCTAGTTACAAAATTATACTCACAATAAAAAAAAAATCAAAATTTCACTAAAAATTGAGATATGAGATCTTGTCACGCCATGGGACGCCATGTATTGATTATGGGAATTGCAGAATATTGAAGGCAATAATACAAAAAAAGACCCCCCCCCCAAAAAAAAATAAATAAATACAAATAAAAAAAAATCTTAGCTACGTTTCCCTCCATTCTACTACAGTAATGTGTCTGATACAGTCTGAAAAAAATAGACCCTGAAAAAAATTGCAGTTCAAAACAGTTACACGGTGATATTAAAAAGCGAAAATTTGAGAGCAAACATTCCAATTTTCTCTCATAGAGTGATTAGATAGATAGATAGATAGATAGATAGATAGATAGATAGATAGATAGATAGGTAGGTAGATATAGGTAGTTAGATAAATAGATGGATAGATAGAGGTAGATATAGATAGATAGTTGCCGCAGAAACCCTGAAATGTATTATAGTCCAGTCATTTTAGCCTAAAATTTGGCCAAACTTCAAACAAATTGCAACAGATTTTTTTCCACCACAGTGCATTTCTTTGAGGTCCCTAGAACGCCATACTGAAAGTCCCAAAATATCCTAATAGGGGAAAGACATCTAATTTGCATAAATCCAAAATGGCCGCTATATGGCTTATTATGCCCATATCTTTGCACATGGAAACCACATAAATAAATTATGGTGTCCATACCTATGTTTCTGAGATCATGGAATGCAAATATGATATAATATAATATATATATATA
>JZLH01S0613826.1:9793-21280 GCA_001188425.1 Eucidaris tribuloides
CATAGAGAGATACATGTAATGTAGGTTAGAACCTCTTTTATGTAATGAAATAAAAACACTTTATTTTTAGCTCATGAAAATAACGCATCATCAAAGTACTCCACAAAAACACAAAACTCCTTGGCAAAGTGTGTTAAATTAATTACGCAAAAATGCCCATGTTTTCCAGTAATAGATGCAATTAATTGTGTTTTCCAATCTATTCATGTAAAATTTTCAGAGGAGACGGACATCCAGCGCCAACTTGCTGATGTCAACCGTCGCTATGACGGTCTCAAGATCCGCATCAAGGATCGTAAGGATGACATCGATCTCGCCCACCTCTTCCTGGATCGGTTGGGCATGGTCAACGACCAACTCGACTGGTGTGCTAGCGCCGACAGCAAGCAACTCAAACTGAAACCAACCAGCCGTGACTTGGAGCAGCTCAAGCGGGAGTTTGACAAGTTTAACGTAAGAATGAGATTTAGAATTCCATCATACTATAATTTCAAACAATACATTCAGTTTTATACATATTGGGTAGACGTGCAATATTAACCAGTTGGAGATGATTAAATTCCAATATAACACATTTTCTTTAGACCCAGACCGTGATATCTACTTCTAATTGTCGAATGTGTTGAAATGTTATGGCTCATGTGTAGCAAGAAGTACTTTATTATAGCTCATTATTTTCAAATTTGTTTATCTCGGTTTTAAGAAAAGATATGAGTAGTTAAAAAACATATACACCCTTTTCCACAAAAAAACAGTCATGTATTTATGTTGTCTTGAAGGAGTTATGAAGTCAAATCATCTCTAATGGGTCACATTTCACATTTACAACTCTGAACTTGATATTCAGCACTGTTTATTAATCCTTGTTGGCTAGTGCAAATACATTAATGTTGGGCAATTTCCTTCTATTCTTTCAAAATTCAGGATTTCCACAACAACATCGCCGCCAACAAGCCGGCCGTCCTGGAAACCATCGTCATGGGAGAGCAGTTCGGTCGGGAGAATCAGGACCGCCTCCTCCCGGAGCAGCAGGAGGAGCTCCAGCGTAAGATAGACGAGCTCCGGACCTACTTCGACCAGGTGGAGAACCGCTCCGCCAAGATCGGCACCGACACCAAGACAACCATCGACAAACTTGAGTGGGAGCTGGCAGAGGAGGTGAGTGAGAGATGAGAAGATCTTTAGATTTGGCATTTTGATATTCAGAATGTGCTACTAATAGGAACAAAAAAAAATGACTTTGATACTATTCCTCCCTACTTTTCATCTTAGTCTCCTAAAAAGCCTGCTTATTATGCACCCGCCGACGAAGTCTTGAGGGGGCATAAAGCGTTGCACCTGTCCGTCCGTCCGTCCATCCCCCTAATTGGTTTCGGCACAATAACTTTAAAAATATTTGACGGATTTAAAAAAATTTTAGTGTGTAGGTAGATCATACTAAAATACAGGTCGAGTTTGAAATTGGATTCCGCAGGTCAAAGGTCAAAGGTCACAGCTCATATATGTGAATTGGTTTCCGTGCAATAACTTTAAAAATATTCGACGGATTTTAAAAATTTGTGGTGTGTAGGTAGATCATACTAAAATACAGGTTAAGTTCGAATTTGGAGTCTGCAGGTCAAAGGTCAAAGGTCACAGCTCATGCAGATTGCTTTCCACGTGATTACTTGATAAGAAATGCTTACTGATCGCGTTAAGTGGGGGCATCCGTGTCCCATGGACACTCCAAATTTCTAGTTGTTTATAAGAGGAGATTTTTAATGCACTGTGTCTGCCACAAAGTGACACTTTTTTCGCAGAATAAAACAAAATAACCTAACTACTTTCATCAAAATGAGATATACATGTACATGTGTACAAAAAAAGGTGATATAGATAAGGGAAGATGATGATTTTTTTCTTGAAAGTGATGTAAGAATTCTCCTATCTGAATTTGAGTTATGAAGGGCTCATGTTGGATGAAATGTGTTACATATATCTTACAGAAATCTTATTCTCATATCTATTATCATGTCAAAAGTTTGAGACTTATATTGTTGCATATTCTACAGATAATCTTCAGAGGTGACTTTCTAGTAGAGCAAAGGCTAAAAAGAGGAAAAGTTTGTAATGGATAAATGCAAACCTGTACTGTATTTATCACAGAGTAAAATCAAAGCAGTGATCTAAATACATGGTGGGGAGCATGAGATCACACACCCCCTCCCAAAGAGAAGGGTTTTCCACTAGTAAAGCTGTAAAGTGTAATTTGTGGGCATGTGCCCTGACAGACTAAAAACGCTTAGTAATTTTGGCCGATTGGACTTTTACCACTTGTAAATGTGTGTGATCCATTTCAGATGCGTGTCCGCAAGCTGTACAATGACTCCTTGGCGACAAGCGTCAAGCTTCTGGACTGGGTGTCAGACATCGAGAGGCGCCTCGGATCTGAGCAGCCCATGCAGGAGGAATCCAAGCCCATTGGGCAACAGACCTCTCAACACAAGGTATGAACTTTGACCTTTGTGCTACTCGAAATCATGGAATCAACTCAGATGTTGTGTAAAAGTACGCCTAGATATCCCTCTTAGATATATTTGATATTTAGTTGCTCTATGTTAACTTCTAAATTTCATCTTCACTCAAAAGTGAAGCAGATAAAGTTACAAGAAGACTGTTCCAACATACATGAGAAAAAAACCTAATCAGCCATAAATATTACAATGCTGTAATCATAAATTCCAGTCATCACAATTGCTCAATCCTACATGTATTTGTTGTTACCATGTCATTTCTAAACTCTAATTAATTAGAATTAAATAAGTTTAATTTGTTTAATTTATAAAAAGAATAACATCAGTCATTTATTAATAAATACCATGATCTTTGATAAAGAAGCAACAATGAAATATTAAAAATTTCTAAGCATTATATTGCTTTTTGTAGAACATTACAATATGGCATTAAAATATCCCCCCCAAAACATCACGATTGGCAATACAAAATTGTAAAGAATTTCCTATTTACTTTTGCCACAATACAGACGCTTCACGACGAGATCCTCAGTCGACAGCAGCCAGTGATGGAAGCCGTCCACACGGCCACGCAGCTGGTAGACCAACATAGCAACCGTCTCCGAGATGCCGACGCCTTCAAATTGAAAAACACAGTCAATGACCTCAAGACGCGGTTCGACAACGCTGTGGTGCAGTCGTATACCCGCAACACCAAGCTGGGATCAGCCACTGAGGATCTCGAGCGATACGACGGCGACATCACAGAGTTCGATGGGTGGTTGACTGATGCTGAGCGCACGGTCGATGCCAAGAGTCGTGCGATACCGAAAACGCTTCCCGAACTTGAGAAAACGCTGTCAGAGATGAAGGCATTTGAGAGGGAAGTTGTTAGCCAGGGAGCCGACCTGAAATACATCAATAAGACTGGACAGAAGTTTTTGGATAATGCCAAGGTGAGAAAAAAATCTTGTACAATTAATACTGCTTGTATTTTACTATCTTTCACAGTGCTCAAAATAATATGTTAGGTGTGTCTATTTTCCTGTTCAACATCTACGACGTGTTTAGTAATTTTTCAAGTGTTGTGAACATTTTCTCAAATGTTGATGCCCTGTGGAGGTTTTAGAGAGTAGATCTTGTGCTCATACTTATGACATTGTAAGGAAAGTGTCAGATGGGTATACCATTCTTTGCTGCAGAAACAAAGCTGTAAATTTGAGCCTGTCTTGATACAAAAGAAAAGAGAAAAAGGAGCCCATGAAATATGGGATTTATAACTGCAGTGTTAGTATCAGTATTTAGCACTTCAAAGGTATTGTGGCATGAAAAATAGGTTTGTAGGGAGTTTTCAAGATATTTTAGACATTTACCAAATTTGCCACAATTCACAGGTGTACAAAGAAGAGCTGGCCGATTTCCGCAAGTCCGCCCTCCCCCGCGACTTCAATGCCAACTTCCGCGAGGATGGCGAAACCTTCATCATCCGCGATCACCTGGCCAAGTCCAATGAGCGTTACGATGCCCTCAAGCTGAAGACGACCAATCTGACCATGGAGATCTCTGACCTGGTGGATTGTCACCGTCGCTATGACAGCAACGTATCATCTACTGATGGCTGGTTGAAGGATGCGAGGGAGAGCTTGGACAGTCTCCTCCAAGAACCAATCGCCTCGGAACCCATCAACATCCAGAAGCAGATCGATACACTGAAGGTAGATCTTTTTGCTGTATCTTCTATCAAAATGTGAAATTTTATCTGTTTAATTTTAGCATTTATTTTGTTTTTATTTTTCTCATTTACAGTATGTGCAATGTAAACCTCATGAATAAATTATTATAAAAATAAGAATGAATTATTGTGAATATATGAATATGTTATCAATACACAAATGAATAATTCCTAATATATTGCAATACAACTTCATGCAAAGTTGTCAAAGTGCTGTTATGTTATTTTATTGCTTCGGTCATTTGAGGTAAAAATGTGATTAATCCAACACTGAAAATGCTCTGATTATTTCCACTCTCTGCCTAACATATCAGGCCCACACAAATCAAACATCTTGGACTTTAAAATCCTACCAGATGCTTATTTACACTGATGGATGAATAGTAAATGTGAAAGGACGTAATTGCCAGTTTAGAACTTGAACTTACAATGCTTTGATTTAAAGGCAAGGGATATTTTTTAAATATCCAAATGCTGCCAAATAAGGAATGAAATTGTACCCTGCTAATTTGCACCCATTTGGTTTGTTGTTTTCTCCTCAAGACCCTTCATGATGATGTGGTTCTTCATGGTAGAGATATTGACGGGGTCCGATCCTCTGCTGAGGAGCTGGTAGACCTCCAACCATCTACCAAACCAGAGGTCAACAGAACGACAGGTAGGATAACAGTATGACTTGATTCCACTTGAGATAAAATTGAGCCAGCAATCTTAAACATGGAATGTTTATGAACCCTATGATATAAACATAATGACAAAAAAGTTGTTTATCAATAGAGGGATCCCAGATGATCTCACAGTGGAGGACAAACAATAGCAAACTTGTGCACTAGACCATGAAAACAATGGCTTTCATGGTCTGATCCACAGGTTTTTGTTGTTTCTCCTCCAGCATAGCTTTTTCTGGGAACCCTCTATTGTCAGATAAAAAACATCATCAGTGTTCACAGTTAACAGTAGCCCGCTAGCCAATGGCTAGCAAAAATCATGGCAGACTAGCCAAAATCTAAAGTAACTAGTCTGCATGGCTGGCCAAAATATTTCTTAAATGTCGCACAAAATAGTATGAAAAATATTCATTTTTCTAGGGGGGGGGGGCTAGACAGAATTCTGGCAGACTACCCAAAATTTATGTTAACTAGTCCACCTGGCTAGTTAAAAAAAAAGTTAAGTGCGACCCCTGATCATAAATTTGAGCTATGTTCTTTTTCGCACGTGCATGTTTTTTTACTGTTTTTGTTAGCAATTCAAATATCAATCAATGTGCCATCTAACTATTCATGTTTATCAGTAATTCACAATGTATTGATCATGTATATCAAAAGTGATCAGTTCATGATATACAGTGAAACCTTTCTATCGTGACCACCCAAGGGAAACATGAAATTTGGCTTTACAGTTAGGTGGCTGCTATACACAGGTTTTTAAACACATAAATGGTCTCTAAGGAGTCATATTAGTGGCCACTTTAGTCATGTTGGCTTCTATAGACAGGCTGCTGATACAGGTTTAACTGTATTTTTATGTTACGATAGACCAACATAGTGATAGGTGAAGTAGAGGTTTTTGAGTCTCTGCTAGGATTATCAAAGAACTTTAAGAATACAGCATAACTGATCACCGTACACTTAAATCGTAAAACACAATTATGTTGCCTCATAGATGACATTGTACAACGCTACAATGAGCTCGAAGGCCAACTTGCCGAGAGGCTGCGACAGTTGCGCCAGGCCCTCGCCAACTCTCAGTCAGTCCAGGACAGCTTGGATGCCCTCCTACGATGGCTGGAGGATAAGGAGAAGAGGCTGATGAGGATGATGAAGGGAACTGTCATCGTCGTCAAGAAGGAACCGCTTGTGGAAAATCTCCAGGAGTACAGGGTGAGTTGAATCAGATTTGCTTGAGAAAGACCAGATTGATAACTAAAGATACAAATTCTTTGTCTTGTTAGTGACAGTGATAACGTATGGTGTTGTCTCTTGATGATGATCGTAAATGATGATGAGTTAAGATGATGCTCATAAATGATGATAATGGATGGTGGTGAAGATCACAATGAAGATGACAATGAAGATGTCAAGTTGATGATGAAGATGATGATAAGGATAATGATCTTTGTGGTGATGATGATGACAATGATGAGGAGGAGAAGGATAACAATGATGATAATGGTTGGGATGATGATGATAATGGCAATGACGATGGGGAGGAAGGAGGAGGAAGAGGCCAAGGGAGGAGGAGGAAGAGGCCTAGGGAGGAGGAGGAAGAAGATAAGGATTATGGTGACAATTATGATAATGGTTGTGGTGAAAATAATGACGGATGATGGTCAGGAGGAAGAGGGAGGAGGTGGAGGGAGGAGTAGGAGGAGGATAAGTATGATGATAAGGGGGATTATAATGATGATGATCATAATGGTGATAATGGTAGTGGTAGTGATGAGGATGATAATAATAATGATGATTGGTAATGATACTAATTACAGTAATCACAAGAACTGACTGTAGTAAGTGTGACTATGAAGCAAGATTTTGGGGGGCGTGGTTATCAGTGATGGTGGTGCTGGTGGCAGTGATGATAATGATAAAGGCACTTGTGAATGAAGTGGTAGTGATGATGGACTTTATATTGACGATAATGTCAACAAAAAAAGTTGAAAAGAATACATACATGTAGGTTCCCATGAATGTTGATTTTACAAACTCGTTTCCCATCTTACCACCAGCTCTTGGAGAAAGAGATCGACAACCACCGGCCGACCATCGAGTCCGTCTTCCGCGCCACTAACACCGCTCTCCGCACCTTCGCGCCGGAGGAGCGTGCCCTCTACCAGGACAAGATGAACGACTTCGACACCCGCTTCGGCCAACTGACCAAGTCCCTCAAGGAGCACGGCGAGACGCTCCAGGGTCTCTCCGGAAACCTGGTGGAGCTGGAGAGGAAGCTGGATGACCTGGAGGAATGGCTGATGCCCCTCCTGGAGAAACTGGAGTCCAGCGAGTTCAACGACCGGGAGATGCCGGAGCTGGAAGTAGTCCTCAAGGTAAGTTTCTTTTCCTTCGATATTATGTACAACTTTAACATAGAAGTGTGAAGACAAATGTTGAAAATCTGGTGGACAATGTAAGATTAAACTTATGCAAATGATGAAACGAGAAAGGCATCTTATAGATATGATCATAGATAGCAAGTGTAAATATTTCAGATATATCGTAAGGACAGGTGGATTAAAACAATTACTGCTAGAAAGAAAGTTGTCAGGTATTAGACCTGCAGTGTATACATTTAAGGGAATGTATTCAATTCTGTAACATTCTTAGAGTGAAAGGCACTGATGACAATAAACCTTATAATTATCAGAAGTTCAAAGACAATTGGAATCTTGGATTATTTAAAGATAAGTTTTGTGAGAATAATCCTGCCACTGGCTTAATATTATTTTGGAGGAATTAATATTGCTTTCTTGAAAATGGGGCACTTTGTGAATCTTGGCATGCACAGACATGATATATCGACAATATAACTTGTGAAGACAACTTGAGTTAATAGCTATGTTTTACTCTTTTTTTACAATCAGGAAACCATCACAGATGTCGATGCTCACCGTCCCGAATGCCAAGCCATCCACAACCTGGGTGATGAGCTCATCAAGCATCCCAAGGCTGGGGATACGTCGTTCGTTTCGGCCGTACTGACCAATCTTGACCAGAACTGGACTTGTCTGGAAGATATTGTAGCCAAACGGTAAGAAATCACTAGATAACCGGAAAAGCAATAATGATTTGTCTACCTGAGGTTTGTTCAAACTTAGTTATTTATTATTTGCATGTGTTCTGATGGAGGATTTTGATTTGAGGCCCCTGTTCATTATACTCTAGTGCATACTTGATATGATATAAAAGTTTTCATTTGGCTGTTCATACAATCAGTAAATAAGCCTTTGTACTTTGTACATATTTATTTGCATCAACCTTATGTAGATGTCACAGATTTTCTTATCACATGTGACACTATACTACTAATTTCTGAATGTAGGTTTACAGGCAGCTTAATAACATTAACTCATATATGTATATATTAGTGAAAATCATCAACATTATTTGATTAATCCATTGGAGATGTCTTAATTATTTTCCTTAGACTCCTGCCCAAGATACAATCTTAGTCAATCTTAGTCTCCAAAGGGTTCATAAATTTCATGTACTGCAACAAATGTATAGTCATCATGGACGACATTGGATAAATTCATGAAATAATTGATGTTAAGAAAGTCTTTATCAATTGTGAAGCAGTAGTCATCACTAATTTGTTTTCTTCTTTTGGGGGAAAAATTGCCTTCTCCAAACAGATTGCAACAGCTGGAGGATCGACAGGTTGCCACCCGCCGCTACCAAAGCAGGGCAAAGGATGTCAACATCTGGCTGGACAACATGGAGGATAAACTGGGTAAACTAGACCCAGAGGTGCAGGATATACAGGCTGTTGACCTACAGATACAGCATCTCAAGGTAAGGAGGAGGAGGATGGTGATGATGGTGATGGTGGTGGTTAGGGCAATGGTGATGATGATGATAATGGTGATGATGATGATGATGATGATGCTAATGAGAAGCATTAGTTAGGATAAGAATTGTGATGATGATGATGGTGATGATAATGATGATGATAATGGCAATGGTGATGATTGCAGTGGTGATAATGATAGTGATGATGATGATGAGAAGGAGGAGGAGGAGAAAGAGATGGAGGAGAGGAGGAGGACGGCAAAGGTGATATGATGATGATGAAAAGCATAAGGATAAGGATGGTGATAATTATGTTGATGAGAAGCATTAAGGATAAGGATGGTGATGATGATGATAATGATGATAATGATGATGATGAGGAAGAGGAGGAATAGAGATGGAGAAAAAGAGGAGGAGGATGGCAAAGGTGATGTGATGATGATGATGATGATGATGATGATGATGATGATGATGATGATGATGATAGCAACAATGATGATGGCAATTGTGATGATGATTAAGATAGCAACAATGAAGACGATGATAGCTACAATTATGATGATGAACATGATGATGGTGATGGTGATGATAAGGTGAAGGAAAAGAGGAGGATGGTGATGGTGATGGTGAACGAAATAATGATATGATGATGATGATATTGATGATGATGGTAATTATGATGATGATGATGATGATTTTTGTTACACTCAACAACAAAAATTGGTTGAAAACTAAACATCTTTCCATCTTCTCACCAATCTCATCACAATGCAGCCTCTACAGCGAGAGATCACCGATTACCGACCCAAGATCGTGGAGGTCAACAAGGTAGGCTCCGCCCTCGACAACCTGATCCGTGACATCATGCAGCCGATGGACTCGCGACGTCACTACTGGTCGTCGCAGATCGGCGCCACGCTTCAGACGGAGTGGACGCCACAGAAACCCAAGCCAATGAAGGGCCAGGCACGCGATGAAACGGACAAAGCATTCTTGGGAGGTAAGTTTTCTAGCCCCCTCTCCTTAAAGGGGATTATATAATCCAGCTTTAGAGTACTAAAGTGTGATGTCACTCTGGTTCAGAAATGTGTGTGGCCAATGGTGGAACCAGGTGCAGGATGTCACAGCTGCGTGCTTCCACTAATAGGAGAGCTGAACTTGCACAGAGTCATGATTTCACTCTTGTGTACACTTGACTTTGAACCAGTTTGATGTCACTAAATCAGTGTCCAAAGTGTTGTTTGAATCCTGTCTCAATCTATGATACAGCTAATTATGAATTTACTTTATTTATTACAGAGTGATAAAATGTAACACACCTGCTAATCTCAAAAGATACAAATTTCTGATTAGATACCATTACGTTTTATTCAAAATGTGTAATCGCAAATTTGTTACCTACATGTAGTTGTATATTGAGGACTTGAATAGTATAACTCGCCTCTTGTAGATCTAGAAGGGCTTTTTTAAAGTCAGATAAACAGTAATTACAAGTAAGATATCATGTTGCCGAAGAATTACGGCATAAATGGGTTAAGCTTTTCAATCAATACTTTCTTCCTGTTACCCTTGGTTTCAACAAAACAAGCCCAGTAACCATAGAAAATATCTGTCAATGAAGTGCTGCTTCATGTAGAAATTTATTTCCAATAAGATTGTTACTTTGACACATTGTGGCATTTTGTTCTGCAGAAGAAACTGAGGTTGAGCACGAGCTTGACGTGATCAACGAGCGCTATGACAAGCTCAACCGCGAACTGGCAGACGCCCTCGAGGACCTGCGTATCGTGCGACTCTGTGCTGACAAGGTGGAGTCTCTGCAGAACATGCAAGACTGGGTCACGTCCGTCGAGGCCAGACTGACCGACACCAGACCTACGAGCCGGGAACTTCAACCGTTGATCAGGGAACTGGATGCATACAAAGTAAGCAAAATGTTTTTTTGGGGGTGGGGGGTTCAGATGTTGGTTCTTTAGTTCTTTGCGTGCTGACGGTGTACTGGCTTGCCTACGTGTAAACTAAATGGGATACTGAAAGTGCACCAGTTCGCTGAGAGGACAATCAGTTTCATACGTCTGAATTCCAAAGATAAACGTCTCTAAAATGACCATAAATTATTATTTTTTTTTAAGTGGAGACACATTGAACCACCTAAATGTTTTGTCTCGATAACATTATAATTTTGAGAGAAAATCATACTTTTTGAAAGATTATGTACATAAGTATGAAAAACAATCAAGTTTCTGCCTAACTGACCTGAATTTTAGCTCAACAACCAAAGTAATAAATATGTTTTATTTATTTATTTACTTGTGGTGTTTCTTGACCTTATATTTTGACAGTTTATGTTGTCCAACAGTTATATTATTTAGTATATTTCCACATTCCGTTTCATTTATTGTTTTAGTCTCTCTGTAGGTTGTGTTTTAATTTATCTTATTTCAATCATTGTGCTGTATTCTAAACATTATGAAACAAATGGAAAATAAACATTTCGTCAAGTGGTAAAATTTGAAACAACAATTTTGAAATGCATAATCGTAAAACATCAACAAAAGTCAGTGGGAAGACTACATCTTATCCGTACTTGTTAAAAATAAATCCTTCCATGTTAGGTCTTTATTTTATAAAATATAATTCACTAAATTCACTAACTCTTTATCCTGATGATTTTGTTAATATTACATAAACAAAATAGATAATGAAATACATGTAGTATTCAATGAGAAAGTATTACATTCATACCCAATTCACTTTT
>JZLH01S0613826.1:21330-37830 GCA_001188425.1 Eucidaris tribuloides
ACCTCCTATTACAAATAACTGTATTATTTTATTGTTTTATCATTTTTGTCTCTATTTTGTGTTTTGTTATGTATACGTACTTGTATTTGACTTTATCTTATTTCACAGTCCCGCAATACCAAGGAAATGCAGACATTGGTCGCAAAACTTCAGGTTCTTACAGAAGAAATCCATGTATAGCAACATTTTATACATTACAAACATATCGTATATAAAGTTGTGGAAATCCTACACATCTAACCATAATTATAATCATTATTTCATGTGTGTTGTGTAATATATTTATCATCGTTCCCTTATCAATCTATCTATATTTTTATACATGTATTTCTAATAGTTATATGTTTACATTCAGTCATATTGTTTTAAATTAAAATGATATGTAACTACATGTATTTCCATTTTCTTGTTACGAACGATTGTATTGTAATCCAAGTAATTCATTTGGTTCTCTTTGCAAATGGAACTACCCATTTACAAAATTGTAACTGATAATGTTTCCTGAACAAAGACTAGATTAAACAATACCAATGTGGGGCTTCAGGGAACAATGTAATAGCAGATAAATGACATGATTGGGGATAGTCCTTACCTTGGGGATGAAACTATTCTAAAATCAAGTAAACTCTGCAAGAATTGTACTGTGAAAATTTGGTAGTCAAAAGTTGACTCATTCTAAAATAATTTCCATCAGCATGCCTTGTGACAGACAAATCTGTTGTGTAGCTTTCTATGAGATGTATTTCTATCGGGGCCGGAGAGAAACAAAGTGCTAGTGTGTCAATGCTCAATTAGGCTTAAGTAAACAAATTCAAGATAAATCCTTCCAGCCGGGAGATACACTCCAGCTGGTATCTATTGGTTTATCTTTCAACCAGTTTGGTTCTAGAGACATTTATTAAATCTCCCAATCATGTCACTGTCCTTTAAACTGACATACTGTACCATGCATGCCTTACCCTGAACCTAAATGTAAGTCAAGACATTTGTTTAACCAATAACTTAAGGTCTGAATAGACCTAACTTTTCCCTCTGTTATCAGTATTAATCAGGATACATTCTTTCCCAGTATACGCTCGAAATATGTCAGAATCCCATCATATTACAATATTTAATAATTGTCTTTAAACCTTCAACACAAAACTTACTTCATTTAAGAATTTAAAATACTAGCTAATTTCATCTAATCCTTTTATATTAAGCCCCCTATTTCAGCAGTAGATTTTAAAACAATATTACCAAAATTTGCCATAAAGCAGAACACCAATACATATAAGAATACATGTACATTTAGGATACTCGTACCCATGTCTTCGTAATCAGCTAGATTATAACAGTATTTTTACTTCTGAAGTTTTGTCAATGCAATCATTTGGTGGGGTAAGGGTGGACATTGGGCTGTGAAATGTGTAGTGTTGTGTATGGAAAGCAGTAAGATAAGGGAAATTGCCTTAGAAAGGAATTGGTTCTATTACTTAACCTATACAATCATCATTGATACATAGTTCATGTAAGAGAAATGTTTGAAGGAAAATATCATAATTGTTACTTCAAAGTCTACTGTAAGCTTGGTTGCTTCACAATTCATGTATCTGGATACACAGACATATACACCTTCATGGTCACTTCCACAACTGGTTTTTCACAAATATTCCACAAAGGTTTTATTATCCATTTATTTTATACTCATTTTTCAAAAAATATATCTGAAATATGTTTTGTCAGGTGCAGCATTCCGTCCCAACTTTGCACACTTTGGTGTTTGTAAATATTGGAATATACAAACAAATATTTATATTTTAATGTGCCATGGCAATTACAGTTCTATGAACATTATTTGTCTTGGGTGGTGCATATTTGCGACTTCAGCAAGTTAGAGTTAATATACTACCATATTTTCAAATTACAAGGTGAAGTCATTCCAAGTCAGGATTTAATTAATGCAATTAACTTGACCTAATATTACATCATTCAAATTAATACCTTAACCATCGTAAAAACCAAGTAAATGATTTTAAGATGACATCTTCAACATTTATATTTACTGTATTAAATTTGTCGGATGAGCCAGAAAATACATGAAAGTAGTAGTTGCGCCACAGATTTTGAGTCATACCGTGGGAGGAAATTTAGACTGAAAGCTGTCAATTTATCCCCCTCTCTTTTCCGTGTTTGACAAACTTTAGATTTCTTCATTATTATTATTATTATGATCATCATGATCATCATCAACATCTTGTGCTTTGGCTGATACTGAAGAATCCCAGATATTTGTTAGCTCATCTGACCCGAAAGGGCCAGATGAGCTTATGATGTGGCGTGACGTTCATCTGGTGTCCGTCTTCCGGCGTCCATTGTCTGTCCACAATTTCAAAATGCTACTGTTTTGTCATTTCTTGTCCAATTTCAGTTCTGTTTGCTTTATATGATAGCACTAGGTCGGGATTCAAAACTTCTGCACAGAATTTTGAAATTCATTATAATGTATATGCTAATATCGTTGCATATTTCAAAAATCACACACATAAAAAATGCTTCTTCTTCATTTGTCAACCGATTTGGATTTTTGATTTTTTTTATTTAGTAAAGCTACGTGAGTTACACCAATTTTCTACATCAAATTTTGCCTGGGATATTATCTTTTATTAATTTATGCAGAGTTTATTTCAAAATTACAAAGAATAAAAAATTGTTTGAATTTCTTTGCCAGAAGCTGAATGAGCACCACATCATTGATGTGCTAATGTAGCATTATTAATCAACAGTTAAATAAACCCATGAATTAATTAAGTAATCAGCTGATTTAAAAACTTTATTTTCCAAATAAGAAGAATATGTTTGTAAATGTAAACATGGAGAGTTATCATTATTTCTCTAAAATGAATATCATATATTTCAAATAGTAGCAAAATTGTCAAAAAAATTAAAAGAAGAGAACACTTAATTCAATAATGTGTGCTATCATATCATTCCAAGGTTTATTTGTCTGAATTACCCTGTTGCCTCCAAGATTCTGTACTTTCCATAAAGTTAATACATGGCACATCAGTCAATATGTTAAGATTATATCACTAATTTCAAGACCTGGTCCTGCTTCTCATTCATTTAGCCCATCTACTCCGAGGTCACCGACCACCGTCCCATCATCCTTGAGGTCGTCCACAGCGCGGAACAGTTCCTGCGAGACCATCGGGACCGACTCCACCCCAACCTGCAGAACAAGCTCAAGGGCCTGACCTCCAACCTACGATCATCGTATGAACAGGTCTCGGTCAAGTCCAATGACTGGCTGAAAGAGGCCCAACAGGTCCTGGACCTACTGAAGAGTGAGGAACAGGAACAGGTATGGAATCTTGGGTTTAATGTTGTATTGGTCTAAGTATGAGAGTGGTAGTCCATCAGAGCATGCAGTGATCTCAAATAATGGTAAACTAGTCGAAATTATGGAGGTCCTAGACTTACTTAAAAGTAAGAAATATGAATAGGTATGGAAATTGGTGTCCCTGTTCTTGGTTCGATGTTGTATTGGTCTAAGAAAAAGACTGGTTTTCAGAACAAGTAGTGACATAGAAAAATGGAAAACTAGTCCACATTAATTTGGTCCTAGACCTACTGAAGAGTGAGAAGCAAAAACAGAAATGATGTTTGGGTCCTCTAGTGTTGGTCCAGGGTTTCATTGGTCTAAGCAAAGGATTGAAACTTCTTGTAGAAAAATGATGTATTAATCTCAAATTCATTGCTCAGAAAACTTAAAGGTACTTGATAGATTTTCTTTTACTGTCCAATGAACCATGAAAGTATTCATGTTTCAGATCATGTGGCCTGTCGTAATAATAGACTTGGGTCAATATCCATGTGTTTTATATATGCATTCAAAAGTAATTAACTTTCTTCGAAGTAATTGCAAGGAATAAACATGTATTTTTTGTGTGTGCAAATTGGTGATTTTGTCTTCTATTTCTTTTTCTTCTTCCTCTGTTTGTCCACTACTCTTCTTCCACTCTATCTACCACTGCTGCTACTTCTGCTAGTTCTTGTGTTATTTCTATTGTTACTTAATATGTAACGGCTATTACTTATTATTTCTAAACATGTATTATTTTTTTCTTTATTTAGTTTGCTGTTGAGGAACTTTTGAATGCAACCCTCCATTCCTTGGAGGAAGAGACTCAACTGGATCCCGATTGCTGAGAAGAACCTGGGCTCCCAACAACCATTCTTTGAGGAGTCTAAACCACTGGCCCAACAGCAGCTGGAGCACAAGGTGATTGGTCAATACATGTAGATTTTCACTTTATTAGATTTTATTTCAGTTGTCTTTTTTCATTTGCAGTACAAAGGATAAGCTAGTGGAAGATGACTTTTTATGCCTTATTTCAATTTGCACACTCACTTATGAAATATTTTCTTTGTTAAATATACATATAAAGGTGTAGTGTTCCTTCAAGATCAATCATAGGGAGTTATCTGAAAATTCACTTTGTTAACTTCATGATCACAGTGACTTGTTTTTAATTTTTAATTTGGGTGTTTATGCCATGGTAACACATTTGTAACGAAATCAGGTTTTCCGAAGGCACCCCCCCCCCTCAAAAAAAAAAAAAAATATATATATATATATATACAACATAACTTTGTATCCAAACTATAACTAGGGTGATTAGTTTGGTATATTTTGGTAGAACAGTTCCTGTATTAGTGTTAATTTGTAGGAGGTTTTTTTTTCACATCGCTGTATCTTAGTTGTGGTAAATCGTTAAAACAATATTTAATGCAGTAATGTAAATATTTCTTTTTGAATCTCTCCATCTCACTGTAATATATTTAGAAACTTAAAATATTGAATTTAGGTATCACACTTTTTCCATATTCCTGTTGGTGTGGGCATACAGTATTTTGCATGGAGAATGTCACCACCGACAGTCTGTGATATTAATAACACCTGCCACTGCCACTTGACTAAATATATTGTGATCTCTCTCTCCCTCTGTCTTAAATAATTTCAGGCCATCCACGATGACATTCAGAATCACAAGACCCCCGTTCTCCAGGCCCTACAGGAGACCCAGTCCCTCATCCGGCAACACGCTCAGGCCCTGCGGCCCGAGGACCAGACCAAGCTGACCGAAAAGCAGACCGACCTGCGAAACCGCTACGACGCCGTCACCGCCGAGTCGCTAAGCCGCTCCAACAAACTGCGCTTTGCCAACGAGGATCTGCCGCTGCTCGAGAACGAGATTGCGGACTTCGAGGACTGGCTCGCTGGAGCAGAGCGAACGTTGGACGCGACGCTGAGGGGCAACCAGAGAGACCCGGATGCGATCAGGAAGCAGTACAACACGATGCGTGGCTTCACGGAAGATGTTATTACGCATGCCGCTGACATCAAGTTTGTGGTCAAGGGAGGACAGAAGTTCTTAGAATCCGCTAAGGTATGAGCTTCATTTGTAATCATTTGTGTAACTGTTTAGTGTATTATTTTCATTGTCAGCAGATATAGTGTGCAAATGTGTGTGTATGCATATGGGTAGCCAGCAGTTACTGGGATTTTTTTGGAAAAGACTGCATAAGTCTTACATGTCGTACCATTAAAATAAAATAAATTCTTAAGTATCTTCAAGAATATAACTGCAGCACAATTACGTTGAATAATTTAAGAATCAACCTAATTTTCCATACTCATTTGTATCAAGGATGGAAGAATTTGTGACCAAATTTTCTGCAAACTTGGTATGGGAAATGTGTACAAGCAAAATTTTGTGGAGCTTATTTTGCAAGGCAAGTGTGATCTTCACCCAACTTTCATTTGATTCTTTTAATTTTAATGGTCCATGTAAAAAGCTTATGATTATGTCAAGTATATTTTCATTGATACAGAACTTTCATTATCTGATGGCATATTCCGTCATTTTCAAAGCAATGTATAAAAAGACCAATGTTGTTTAAAATATCTATTGATTACTGCTGATGCAGTTCATGATTTTCCTACTTAACAAACCTGGGTAATCACATAATGCTTTCTTAACCCATTGGAGACTAAGAATGAAATATCTCGATGTTGGGTCTGTGAAGAATGCATACTTTACTGAAATGAAATTGCCTCTAACTGGTTAATCTGGTGATAAATTTTGTGAAACATAAAATCGCAGCATTAAACCTACGTTGGCATTCCATCATCCACAGGTCTATGGTCAGGACTTGGCCGTCTTCCGTGACGCCGCCCTCCCGCGCCAGTTCACGCGCTCGTTCGTCGAAAACCAGGAGAGCAACGTCATCCGTGACAAGCTGGGCAAGATCAGCAACCGCTACGACCGTCTCAAGTCCAAGGCCACCGACACCACCAACGCACTCCGCGACGTGGTGGAGAAGCAGCAACGCTTCGAAGACGTCGCCGACACTCTGCGAATCTGGCTCCAGGACGCGGAGGGCTCCCTCAGGGTGCTCCAGAAGGAGGCCATCGGAGCCGACCCGGCGACCGTACAGAAACAGATCGATAGACTCAAGGTACGTCAGATCTTATCAAGCTACTTGACGATTGCAAAAGTTATGAAATAGAATGAAATTATCCTTGCCTTTTTTTTAGCATAAATTTGTTTGGAAACTATATGTTATTAGGGTCGTGGTATTTTCGTAATTGAGGAAAATTCAACCAATCTGTCAGCATAAACGATATATTTTGTCGAAAATGAAAGCAGGTTGGAAACATGAGTGTCTAGTTGATTCCTGTGGACTTAATCATTTAATGTTTAAGAAAATAGATAAAACTACAAACAAACGAAACTTAGCAAAACCAAAAAGCTGAGAATGGCTATCCACCTTTCATATTACGGTACTAAACTCCCTTGTGAATGACATCATGAGTCCATCCCTCCCCTCCACCCCTCCCCCTACCCCGCAAAGATAAAATCACAACCCATTCAAAATTTATCAAAAATGTAATGATTCTGCATTCAGACTGCATGTAATAAACAGTTTATATAGCCCTCTCTCTGTATCGTCCATATCAATTTGTTTTTACCAAGAAGAGAGAGAACTCTTTGGAGAGGAAGAACAACCATATTAATTCAATCTTATCTCATTGTCTCCAGGTTCTCCGCGATGAGACAGCCTTCCACCTGAAGGACATTGAGAGAACCAAGGAAGCCGGCCGCAACTTGGCTGACTCCAAGCCTGACCTGCAACCAGACATCAACAAAACTATTGGTAAGGAATAAAACAACAGTGGTTAAAAGCAGATAACATGTCACTAACTACTTGTAATTACATAATCACATTGATGATATTATCTTTGGTAGCAAGTTTTATTACTTTGATCTTAACTTTGTATGTCACATATTTTCAGACTTCATGAGACCCTTTGTATACAGTCTCAATTTTAAACAGCTGTGGAAAGAAATGTGTTTAAATTTGTAAACAATGAAATGTCCTTAATTTTGTAATTTTTCCAACAAAATAAATGGTATTATTCATTTAAAATAAAATTATACCTTTAGGTAGCAGAAATATACTTATCCTGAGGTCTTTTTGGAAATGTGTGGTATAGCAAAATCAAACCATCTTTGATGGGATAAAATTCCAGTTTTATGACTGACATAGTGAGCGCTGTTCCTCTGCTTAATAAATCTGAAAAATAATATGCTATACAAATGTCAAACTTGTTGTACTGCTAGCTTATATGTAAAGAGTATTTTTGTGGTGCAATAGAACAAAAGACACTCATCAAGAGTTCAATTATGTGCATCACTTAAATTGGACCGCAAATATTTTTTTTTGCAGATGAACTCACGCAGCGCTACAACAACCTCGACGCCCAGATCAACCAACGCAACCAGCAGTTGCAGAGTGCCCTCACTCAGTCGCAGGGTGTACAGGACAGCTTGGACAGTCTCCTGCGATGGTTGGACGAGATCGAGAGAGGCGTGCACCGCATGGAAAAGGGCACGATCCTGGTCGTCAAACGAGATCCCCTCGTTGAAAACATCCAAGAACAGAAGGTGTGTATGTTTAGTTAGTCCACCCCACCCTAAATCCCTCCCCACCATATGCCTCTACCTTTAACCCCCAGCCAGCCCTCCACCATGTCATCGGTTGTCCGGCAGAAGGGCCCTAACAGCAAATTTTCTCTAATTTGAGAAATATTGCCTTTTTTCATATTTGCACTTAACAGACTGACAGAAGGATCTAAAAATATCACACTACTTTGATTTCATGTGAAAAGAACCAATGGTTTATAAGTTAGAGACAATTACAGGTTAACGCCCTTCTGCCTGGAACATTTGCAAGGGCCCATCTACCAGACATCCTTATAAAAGATAAACATGTACTCTCTTCATATAGTATAATTAACCCTTAATGTCCCCCAAGCCAGAGGCCCCAGTGTCACAGTGCTAATCTTACGTGCGCCAGGTTTATTTAGGGACTTTACAATAGACATGCAGATTTGGGTGAAAAAAATTACATTGGCACTGCACCAGAGGCATGTAACATGACAACGGCAATCCAGCAGATGCATGATAACAATAAAGTGACAATTAAATGTATGGATGTAAACATACACATGGCATTTTGAAGAGTTGATTGTAGTACATGTACGTGGGGAAGTGATTTGGTATCATTCACTAACAGGATATTTTTGTTGTCATATTCTTATCTTCATCAGATATGAAACTACTGTTAATAATTATTTTTTGGTAATGTCAAACTGAAGTTTCACTTTCTTTAGAATATTGATTTTTCATGAAATTTCTGTTCAAGCTGAATGCCTATTACAAGTTTCCAGCTAAACCTTTGTATTATTTTATAAGGTGTAAAAATTAAGAACGGAAGTGCTACTTGACAAAGAAATTTGACCTTCATCACTGATTACAAGTTTGCTGCTAAAATTTAAAAAAAACTTCAAATTGGCAATTTACATTCTACAACTCTATGTCTCAAACCTAATTGGCTCTTCAACCCATTGTTTACAGGTTCTGGAGGATGACATCACGGGTCACAAGCCGGCCGTGGAGTCCGTCAAACGTGCGGCGGAGACCCTCATCCAAAACAGCGAGCCAAAGGTGGCCAAGATACTACAGACCAAACTCAACAACGTCAACTCTCGCTACGAGAAGGTAAGAGTCGAAGAAGCTTGACCAATTGTTGTCATATTACATACTAAATTGAAATGAACAGGAATGACTTACTGGGCCTACGAAGACTCAACATTCATTGAGTTGTGTACTTTGTTGTGATAATACTGTAGAGTAAAATGGATATACTGATTGCATTTGGTAAAATTCTGAAATTCTCTTTCAATTTTTTCGATATAAAAGTGACAACAATGTTTCAAGTAAATTAAAAGAGTTTGATGAAATTATGTGTACACCTATGTTAATTATACTTTAGGTAGACTGGATAAATATTCAGTACTGAATAGATTGTTTAAACTTCTGAAATAAATTAAAGAACAACATACATGTATGAGTACTTTTTAGATTTGGACCTTTGTTTTTATATCATTAGTTCTCTACTTTGAACAATTTTGTCCCTAAATATAGTTGTTATTATAGAGTTTACATTTACTACATCCCCTTTTTGTTTACTCTTTACTTCTTCTTGTTTGTTTGCTGGGGAAGGAGGTCATTGCTACTGAGAAAACCCATTACCTTATTTTCTGTCAATAATGGAAAGGAAAGTGATTACAAGTGTCCACACACAAGCTGTTTCATGGATTTTGGATTTTGTTTTTTTCTCAGGTTGCCACGACAACCACCAATCATGGTAAGATGCTGAACGGCATGCTGGACAAACTGAATGAGTTTGAGAAGGAGGTGGACCAACTGGAAGACTTCCTGATGCCAGCCATTGATCACCTCGAACACAGGGACTTTGGTCGCCAACCCATCCCAGAATCTGAGAAACAGATTAAGGTATTGGCCCAGCCCCTCCCTCCCCAACACCCTGCCCCTCCCTAAGTATGAATGGTGACTTCCTTGTTTGGTGTATGTTCTACTACGTTTTGGTAGAGACCATTCTCAAATCTAGGAGTCAATTGTCAGCTTATCCTAGAGTTTGAGAAGCAGATTAAGGTACTTCATTTATCCCCTCGCTCCCAACACCCTGCTCCTCCCCAAAAATGAATGATGAATTCTCTGTGTTTATCTTAAAATGCACTGTTTAGTAGAGACCATTCTGAAATCTAGGAGTCAGTTGTTAGTCCATCCCAGAGTCTGAGAAGGGTATCGAAAGTAGTTCATCCATCCCTATAGGCAGTAAATTAAGTAAACTAAATAAAAACATTACCTAAGTGAGTTCAGAGTTACCAATTTTAGTCATCTTTCTATACAGACATTTATCTAAACTTCTCCAAAAAAACCCCAATTTTTACCTGGTGATTCTACATAATATATGGACAATAATGGAATAGAGTTTACCCTCTTGCTATACTCATGCTAATAAAATATTTCATACCCATTGTTATTGTTTGTTTGTTGTTCAGGACTACAAGACCCAGGTCAGCAACCAACGCCCCGCCCACAAGCGTGTCCACCAGCTGGGTGAGGCATTGGTCCGGGACCCCAAGGCTGGAAACACCTCGTACGTCACTGATGTCATCGCCAATAATGACAGCAACTGGAGAACAATGGAGGAGGTTCTGGCCAAGAGGTTGGTTCAGTTTCAGATGTGATTATAAACTCTGGATCCGTCACATTTGAAAAGAATTTATAAAATAACATGAGTTACCATTTATATAACCATTTCATTCTTGAAGTACTTAACATTTACAAAACTACGTAGATTTGTATTGGTACAGCAGTAAATGGAGATATTACAAAGTATTTTAGTAGTGAAAGAAATTTATTGATTTCTTTAAGCCTTGAGCACCTTTACTCATTTCAAGAGAAACAGATTAATCCTTTGGGATTTGAGGACCAGAAGCCCAGAAAATATGACAAATTTTTCAGTCACACATTAGATAAAGTATAGTGTTGTAACGCCTAATGCCTCTGACCCTTAAACTAGACATTTTAGATCAGTGTAAATGAAGAAAAATACTTTGTGTAAACTGTTTTTTACTAGAAAACATAAATTTGTGGGTATATATATTCCCTTCAGGATCAACTAAGTGAAAATCATTGTATTCTCTCATTGAATGATACTGCCCTGTAGCTGCAAGTCCAAAGGGATAAATTGAAACTCTGTTGAGAAAGGTTAAGGTTTTGATCTGATGCTAAAACATTGTTTCTGACACTTTAACCCTCCCAGGGCCAAGCAGATCGATCAGGAGCAGAAGGCAGCCAAGAAGTACGGCCTGAGCCACAAGGACGTGACCCACTGGCTGGACAACATGGAGCACAAAGTGGCCCAGCTGCAACCCGTGTCACATGACCCCGTCACACTGCAGACCCAGGTGGAACAAGTCAAGGTGAGGGAGGTGGCAGAGTTATGCATCCTGTTTAATGTAGTACCTTGACAGGTGCCTTGGTACTTCCATGACATTTGCTTTGGTGACAATTGCCCCGACAATTATTTCATACACTAACCGTATCCCTACCCCTATTTCCTAATCATATACTGAACTGGAAACCTCGTGACAAACCTGACCCTAACTCTTGTCTTCCAAGATATTGTCACCGCAGCAACTGTCGCCAGAAGAAATGTTAGGTCGCCGGATCGGTTACAACATTCTCCCAGAGTTTATTGGAAATTATTGTATTTGCATGTGTAATTGTATATTATTTTAATCCAAATTCAACAAAATTTGTTCACTTTGAATATGCCTTTAAATTATAAATTATTCAGTGTAGATTGCAATTGAAGGTGGAGGTGTTTCAAAATGTAAATCAAAACCAAATTGTCAACATATTGTTTGCGTTTAAGAAAATTGCAAAAGAGCCGTTGTAAATTGCCACAGGTTCCAGTACAAAAGAGTATGCTGAATGCACTGAAACAGGAAAAGTAGCCCAGGTATATTAGAAACTATAATTTTGTTTTCCTGTCCTACTTATACTAAACAGGTAGCTCATCATATTTCTGTATTGTTCTTTCCCAGCCACTGAAAGCGGACGTGATGGCCTACAAGCCCAAGATCATCGACGTCAACAAGTCCGGACACACCCTTGACCGACTGATCAAGGAAGGGGACTCGGCGGTTAGCCTGCGGCCTCGTTACCGCTCTCTCCAGATTGGCTCTGCCAAGGGAGACGACTTGCAGCAGCAACGTAGGCCGATAGACACGACCGACACCGGGTATCCAGAAGGTAAGATACATGTACAGTCAATACGCGGATCACCAATAAAATGATAACCGTGATTTCAATATTGCTGTAAACGTAAAGATTGTTTCATAACCAAAAACATTTTCCATGAGCTGAAGCTCCCTGCAAGGCTGTGTGACTCGCGGTATGATTCAATGATGCAAGCAAGAATCACAGCTTCAGGGCCTGTTTCAAAAAGCTTGTTCGTAATTTCGCATGACCTTACCGAAAAAGCGTGTGTTGTCAGTTTGTGTCCTAAATTTCAATGACTTAAGAATGTTAGTGTTAGCACCAAAATGCATCTCTCGAGTCTTCGTAAATGTCCATGCGTGGACTTTACGAATAGCTTTATGAACGGGCCCCTGTGCTCACATTACGCCATGGAATTACGCAAGTGAATAGCCCACCGACTGCCTTGCTGGCCCAAATGTCTGTACGAGGGCGCAATATAAAATCATGGCTAATAAGTGGTAGAGATTCAACTGTTATATAAATTTAACGAAATTAATAACACAAGTGCGAACCAGGTACAACACTAGATGAACCTTTACCTGTCACTGCCAACATGGACAGTTCTCACACATTCTTAAAGACAAGTCCAGTAATTTTAAGGCAACAACTAAGAGCATTGAAAATGGGAAAAGTGAGAGAAAGATGTGATAAATCAAGAAGAAAGGAATAAAAAGACAAATATGGAAAGGAACGGGGAAAGGAAGATGATGATAACTATGCAAATAAGATGGCCAAGAAGGGGACATAAAGATAAAGACTGGGCAAGAAGAAAGAGAGTAAAATCAGAAGAGGAGATGATGATGATGCAAGTGTGTGATTTTTAAAAACGAAGTTTTGAGGAATAAATCATAAAACAATAAAAATTTATTGTTATGTGCTTCAAATTCATTGATTTTTTTTGTTTTGTTGTGGTTGTTTTTTACATCGTAGCTGAAAAAGAACATTGGTGTTCCGTTACGCTTAATCTACAGGGCTAGAAGACAACAAAGAAGATAGAGAGGTGCAAGACGAGCAAGAGAAGAAGAAGAAGAAGAAGAAGAAGAAGAAGAAGAAGAAGAATCGCTTACATACACTTCACTGACATACAATGGATATACACCTGTTTCTACAAAATTTATTATTTTTCTCTTCCAAATACAAAATGTAATAATGAAGAATAACAATGTCCAATCTATGATCGCACACAAAGTGCATGTGATACAGGTGATGAACACATTTATACATCCACTTACACTTTATTAATTACATACAATGCATATATACCTGTTAATATAAAATTCATAATTTTCTGTTCCATATCCAACATGGCCGCCAACCTGTGCAGAAAGACCACCTGCTCATTAAGACCGCTTTTTCTGTTTCCCTTGAGCGGTCTTTCTATACAGGTTTGACTGTATTAACAACATAGGTTTCCGCTTTCCAAAACAAGTCTTGTTGTTATAAATGTTGTGTTCTTCTGACATTTTCAGACACTTTCTGACTGCCTTACTTTTATCTGTTTGTCCATTGCTCTATTTATTCAGCTGTTTGTTTTTCATATTATCTGTAATTATGTGCATCTTTTACAGCTGTTATATCCATGTAATCTGCCCATCTCTATTTATATGTCTGTTTATCTATATATCTGTTTCTCTAACTTTCTCTGAGACATGTTTTCTGAGTTTATTGGATATCATAACCTGAGACATAAACTGTACTGGACACTGTATGTGTCTGTGATGAATATTTTGGGAGTTATGGCCATTGAATACTGTAAGTTGTTTTTCATTGTCTGTCATTGTCATGAGTTAGAAATCAAGAAAAAATAAAATGATCTTAATTTTTTTTTTTTTGGGGGGGGGGGAGTTTATGTCAGCATAAATTATATGCCAAGGTGTGTACCATTATTTACATGGATTTCATATGAAAGACTTCAGTGTAAAAAGCTTTTTGCTAATGTTAATAATTATTATTTAGTCAATATTATGGAGGAAAAAAAATGATAATGATATACAAAACATACCTTAAAGTGTTGGAGCCTATCACACACATCCAGCAGAAGTTATGTAGTTGAGAGATGTGCCGGTTGTCTCAAATTTATAACTTCTGCTGAATATGTATGATACACACGAAAAATTCAAAGTTTTTTATTTTTCTGAAATGCAATTTTGTAATGTAATTACAGCTAGTGTTTATGAACTTTCATTGAATATCTTTTCATTTGTTCGTTTTTGTTGCAGAAGAGGGCAAGATCAACTGTGAGCTCGCCGACATCAACCGCCGCTATGACGCACTTCGGAACACGCTGACAGACCGCGACGAGGAACTGGACGTCAACACCAAGCTGGTGGAGAAGTCCGGTAACGTCGGTGGTCTGATCGAATGGGTCACAGCGACGGACGCCAAGGTGGTGAATGCTGCCCCTCGCAGCCAGGACATGGGACAACTCTCAACAGAACTTGACAGCTACAGGGTGAGATAGACCTGTGTGATGCATTTGTTTGTCTGTCTGTCTGTCTGTCTGTAGGGCTGTTTTCTGAGAAGTTACTGCTAATGCATCGAGTTAGTTCTTATTTTGATTTCAAAGTTTAACCTACATACACTGGATTTGTTTACCTTTAGCTGTAGGGGACAAGGAACAAAATATCTTCGGCTTGGGTCTAAGGAGAATGTGTGTTATATGAAAATCAAATTGTCTACAATATATTAATACAGTGTCAGTATGTGTGTTTGTTCTTAAAATTGCTTTGGTTTACCCTTAGTATGCAAACCAAATAAGACTTGAAGCTAATTAACCGGCCTACCCCCACTGCAGTCTCTGAAAATCCAAGTTTTTGTTCATTGAATGCATGCCCTTTAGATTCATTTTTTACTGCCCAATAGTAGAGTTCCTTCACTCTGTACCCTCTTTACAGTGGGTTATTGTCTATCAGAGGATAGTGTCACCCCCTCATTTACAAATAGATCCTCCTTGTTTCCTTTTAAATGAAGTACATCTGGAAGGAGCCATTTGAATTTACAGGGATGAAACTGTTGACCGAACCAAATGTTTTTGTTTGAATGTCATCTCTGATGTTCATTATAAAATCTAACAGTCACAATTCTGAATCTTCTAAGAGTAGACTTACTCATGTTTGTTTATTTGTTTGTTTTTGCTAACAGCAAGTCCACGGTGACATCGACAACAACAAAGCGGCCATTTTGGATGCCATCCACTCCACCGACCAGTTCTTGCGAGACAAGCGAGCCAAACTTTCGCCGGAGAGAGTCAAAGAGCTTCAGGACCGCCTGGCCGATCTTCGCAAGCAGTACGACGTGCTCTCACGCAAGTCAGATGACGTGTACAGAAACACGGAGAACACACTGACTCGTATGCGCATAGAGGAGGAGGAGAGGGTAAGTCGTGTCAGTTTTTCATTTAGGGGGAAGGGTGGGGCCAGTATCATCATAATTTAAGTTTTGTGTCAAATTAATCGTTAATGGCACAGTTTTACTTCTAAACACATTACACTACTAAACAAACCTAAGTCTTTCACTACAGATATAAAAGATAAGTTGCAGAAAGTTTAATTCAATGCTGTAACTTACCTTTTCTTAATATGTTACATGTACAATTTATCCATTTTATACTTGATTATGTAGATCAAAATCCCCCCCCCCTGCCACTCCCCAGGAGCAGGGGCACTCCTGTAAAGTATATTACAGATGTGTTCCACTTTGACAACCCCCTTTATCGTGCTCAATTACTCAGTCACGATTGACTTAACTATGGATCACTGATACAAGACCTGCATGTGATGATGGACTGTAGAGAAATTTGCAGAGAAATAAGATATTTGTTGATTTTGCATTTAAGATTCTGTATTTCATTATTTCAGATCAAATTGAGAGAGCAGTATGCTGACGTCAAGGATCAACTCCGCAACCTTCTGGACTGGTTGACCAAGGCTGAACACCAACTGGGATCTGAACAACCCGTCCAAGAACAGATCAGGCCACTTACAGACCAGAACAACAAACACAAGGTATGCAAAAAATTGAATAAATGAATACATTAATAAATGAATAAATCCAAAATTATTAAATGGCTTGCTCTGAACACCAGCATGGATCTGAACAACCCATCCAGGAACAGATCAGGCCTCTCACAGACCAGAACAACAAACACAAGCTATTCAACAAATGAGGATAATTATCTTGTTCATGAATAAATGAAAATCAGATAAATCAAGATATCAGCTTAAGGTGACGTAAATTTTATTGTAACAACAAA
>JZLH01S0613834.1:4443-19319 GCA_001188425.1 Eucidaris tribuloides
TAGGAATATTGGCGTAATTAACAAAGTAAAATTGTATTTCCCGATTTCTATTCTCCGCAATCTGTACTCAACACTAATACTCCCATACTTAAACTATGGTATCTTGGCATGGGGAAATTCTTCCAAATCGCAAAAAGACAGAATACTGCTTCTCCCAAAAAGGCAATGAGAATGATATGTCATACTGGGTTTCGGTCCCACACTGATTCTCTCTTTTGCGCTAATAATGTTCTCAAAATTGGTGATATATATTTGTTGCAACTGGGGCTTTTCATGCACCAATTTAACAACGACGAATTTTTGATAATATGTTCACAAAAAAACAACAATTACCATAATTATCCTACTAGGCAGGCTAATTCATACCATCTTCCTCGCACGCGTACATTTTTTGCTACCACCATTTTCACTTTCAGTGGACCTAAATACTGGAATTCTCTGCCATCCAGTATTAAAGACATACAAAGTTATGTCAGTTTCAAAAGCAGACTTAAGAAATTTCTTATTAGTGCATACAATGCTGAATAACACTGGCTCGACATTATCTGACACCTTCATACATGTACAGTTTTCTTTTCCTTGCAAGATACTTTTTCAGTATTATAACCCCCATATCTCTCTTATGCATATAACGTGGAAGAAATGCACATCACTCGTGACCGACCCGTTTGCTCGAATATTATATAAATTTATGTGCGCGCTTGCATGTCTGTGTGTATGTAGGCCTATGTGTCTCTGCATACGCCTGTGTGTGAGTGCACGTATCCTAGGCACCAGTCTATCTCCGATGACCTTATACTATGTTGTTTCCTGATTTTGGTGTTTTATTTTATTTTTTCCTTATTTGTTTTATGTTTTTGTCACTTATATGATTTATTAGTAACACAATAATAATAGTCCAGTTATAAACAAACAGTTAATGGGGCTTATAATTTAAACAAACGTTTATATGCTTCAATATAAGTTCCTTCATTCATTGTATTCTTTTATATTTAATATTATACCACTTCACCAAATAGGTATAGCATGTGTTACCCCCTTTCTTGTGTGTGTATATAAATTGTACTATGTATGTTCGTATTTATGTTATTTGTGTAGATGTAAAATTTATTTTGTAATTATGTTTACAATGGAATGAGAATAAATATGAAATGAAATGAAATGTCTGGTTTGGGGTATAGCACTGTATGAATCTGAAACATGGACTATCGGGACAGCAGCAAAGAGGATGTTTGAAAGCCCAGAAGTGTGGTTATTGCAAAAATGGAATGAATAAGTTGGAATGATGATAATAAAATAAAGATAAATAAACATAAATAAAGAAAGAAAATTGCGGGAGACCATCTGAAGACGGAAGGAAAACTGACTAGGACACATTTTCAAGGAACACAACGTGCTGAGAGATGTAACAGAAGATAAACTTATTGACAAAAGGGGAAAGGTAGACTGAAACTGGGATGGTGTTTGATCTGAAGATGATTTGACGTATGGGCATATGAAGAGGAAAGTAGAGGAGTGCAAGGGATGAATGAGGAAATAATACTGACTCTGGTGTGTGGACCTGCCCCATTTGCAGAACACCTTGAAGAAAGGTTGTTTGAAATGTTCAAAATTTGAAGAAAAACTGTAATTTTTGTTGCTTTGCTTGATACTATAAGTTCAATCAGCTTCTCGTTGAATACTGCACCCAAATGTAGGATAAAGTATCACTACCAGTATTAAGCAAAGATTAAAAACAATAGATTTTGGTCACCTTGGTAAATTTCTCAAAAATGTCTGTTGATTTTCGCCTTTTGCCTAGTGAATAGATTTATTAATCTTCATTTCATTTCATATCATTTCATTTCCATTTTCAAATAAATAATAAGTGAACAATCTTCTGCATTTTGAAATAGATCGCTCGATTGCAGCGCTCCATTGCTAATTTTCCCCAAATACATAAAAAGTTGCGGTTTTGATGGTTAAAATTGCAAAGACAGTCTACTACTAAAGTCTGCTCCGTCAAGTGTACAGTTACGTCAGTATGGGTTTTGGAAGAGGGGTGGGGCTCGGGGGAGCAATTTCATGTGTTTGCTTCGGGTGTCATAACCCCGTGATACGCCATTGCATTTGGGCAGTATGGGACATCATAATGGTAGTCAGGTTCACCTTTTTATTGTGATTAAAAGATAATAATACTCACTTTGTATTTGACTTACAGATTCCATGGTAAACCCTGATAATACTATTAGTACTATCATCCCAGCAGGATGAAACATAACGTCATGCAGCATGGTTGTATTATTTTCCCGAATCCAACAAACAGATCGTAAATCTTTGCAGCCAAACTGACGTAGTCTCCAATCCTTTCAAATAATCACAGTCAAAATAATTTAACTTCATGTAGCAATCTTCGTCGATTTACAAAGGACAGCATTGCAGAAACTTAAAGAATTGTTACAGAAATTGTGTGATGCGAAACATCGTGTGGTTGACATCAGTGAACCAAAAAAAAAGACCACTAGTACTTTGACTTCCACTAAACTGTAGAGGATCGGTAGAATCGATAAACTAGACCGATATCATCGACCTATCAATTATGTCTACGTCTGTTAAGCAAACAAAGTTATTCCTGCATCAGGATATATGCTGGTATCGTTTTTGTCATTAATATCCCCATTAACGACCATCCATTATAAGGCGTCGAAAATCACAGTAATACAATATTAATCACAGGAATATAATACGATTCTACTTCCTTATTTGGCTAGCTGTACATGTCTCATGATGAAAATTAGAGTAGTCCCGATGCCATCAATATCTTGTCAATTGTGTCTCTAGATTTAGAATTGACAAGTTTTGTTCCGTAACTTTATACAGTGTGTCTCAAAAATAATTGTACAAGTCAAAAGCGCCCTCTTTGGTAATGAGAACAACATTTTTGTGACGTCATGCTTACATCACCATCAAGTGCATAGTGTTAGCTTTCAAGTACCGTTTGTTCTGACCAGTTTGCTTGTTTTAACCCTGAGATATGTTCAGTTAACAACGAAAAGGTAAAATCGCAAATGTGCCTCTTTTATTACAGTCAATGTAGCATCAGACCCTCTTCCCGTTAAAGTAACACACATGTGATGCCACCTTTTTTCTTTGCTTGCAAGATATCTCGAGATCAAAACAAGGAATTTGAACAGAACAAACAGCATTTGAAAGCTAAAACTTCGCCGTTGATTTTGACGTAAACATGTGTCACAGCAGTATATTCTAACTGTCAAAGAGGGCGCTTTTCACTTGTACAATTTTTTTGAGAAGTGCAGCAGCATGTCTAAAAAAATGTGCAAGTAAAAAGCGCCCTCTTTGGCAATTAGAAAATACTCTTGTGACATGAGGCTTACATCAACGTCAAGGGCAAGGTCTCAGCTTTCAAATGCCATTTGTTCTGTTCAATTTGCTTGTTTTAATCTAGAGATATCTTGTAAACAACAAAAGGGTGGAATCACAATTGTGTCACAGTAAAAGTGGCACAATTGTAATTTCACCCTTTCTTATTTAAATAAACGTATCTCAAGATTATAACAAGCAAATTGAACAAAACTAAGGTTATTTGAAAGCTAAGACTAATCTCTTGACGTTGATGTAAGCATAATATCACAAGAGTACTTTCTAAGAGTGATAATCGTCATGAAACTTTCAGTACATTGGATATGATGAGTGGGCAGTGTACAGTGTTTCATCAGATCAAATACTGTATAATTTTGTAATACAATCTGTGTGGACAATAATGGATTAACCAACAAGGATTTACCAGTGAGTTGGGAGTCATGTACATTATGTTTTGGATGGTTTTAGCAGATATTTCTTCATGTTAATATTTGAACTGTGAGTACTCATCCAGCTGCCAGAGGCCTGACTAGTCCCATCTACTTGATTTTAGCGTATCTTTTGACTGTTCAAATCACCTCTAAGTACTGCCTGAAGTTTGTAAGGTGCTCACGCATCATCAGACCCCGGCATCAGACAATAGCAAGATTACCCCGTCTTCCAGTGCACCTATTCACGCTGGGCCCAGAGCACAGTGTTTGCAAACCTGAACAAAGAAAAAGTACTGCATTGTTGATAGATTATTCCGCTATGGGTACCAGGAACAAGAAGCAGCTCATAAAAGAAATGCTGGAGGACCGGACGATGAGCTCTCAATGCCATTACCACTCAATGGGTGTCAAAGCCAATTGACGCCGCCGCGCACGACCCTGCAAATTGTTGATCTCATCCCACATCGGAAAAGCATGGATGGAACAGATTCATGATATGGCCGTGGGCAAATGGATGCTGGCTCAAACAAAAGGTGAGCAGCGTTGAACAACCAATTCAGGCCAATAGCAACTAACAATTCCAAGAAGCTCTCTCGAGCCCTCAATACGACAGCCAGTAACAATGTATTCCCGTCCGTAACTGTGTCGAGCTATGATCAAGGAGAATGCAGCATGAAAACACCGATACCCTCTGTGCCTGCCGGTAGCAACAGAAAGCACTTGGCGCTGGATCGCTACAATCACGATCACATTGACGCGAAGTCCACCGGATCCGGCAAAACCGGAAGCAATACCCAGAGAATCAAGGGGGGCCAGCCCACTAGACCGAATCATCCGTTAAGGCGACGAAGCTAACTAAATACCGGCATCTAGTGGTGATCGCCAGAACAGGAAGTCGCTCGAGAATACAGGCATGGGCATACAGGAAAGATCTCATCACTGAGTATAATCGTAAACTTCTCAAGAAAGGCCAGGCAGCACGTGAAGGTCAGCAGCCCACGTGTTTTCATTGACGGACGAATATGATGTCATAAGCTCATGCGAATGGACAGAGAACTCAGAAAAAAATCATCAATGCATCGAATGACCTGACCTATCTGTGTTGGGACTGAATATTGAACACAAACATATGAAGAAAAACGATTTATACTCGTTTTTTTTGTTTTTTTTTAATAACATAGTATACGCAGCAAACTCTAATATAAATGTGTTCGTAACTTAATGTTGTAGCTGGCTCTCCAAGTTCTCAGTATGTTCTGATTTTTGTTAATTTTTTTTTTGATAATTGTTTACTCGCATTTCATATATGTGTGTTATGACTTATACATTTATAGTTCGTGTCTATCTCTATGTTGATAGTTGTGCTTCGTTTCGTTTTGTCTCTTGTTCAGATTTACTGTATGTATAATGTATCAGAGAAACAATACTCTTTGATATTACTGTGTTAATAGATATCAAACCTACTCCTTTTCCTATGTTTAATGAATGATCCCTGAATAATATTGATCCAGATTTACATGTGTTTAATCCCTGTGAGTTCGCACCTCATGTTATTCTCCTGATGATTTTAATTCTCAACAACAAACCAGGACAGAATTCAGTCTTATTCATGTTTAATGCTCGTAGTATTTCTAAAATTTTGAAGCTATCTCAGATTTTTGTTGTCACTGAAACACTCTTTTTACTGTTATTGGCAATATCTGACACTTGATTTCCGGAGACGCTGTAATCCATTTTATTTACCCTGGTGTTACATTTAATACATATCCGATAGATTATCTGGACGACGGAAGGAGGTGTTGGTCTCTTTGATAAAATGATAAATTTTATTTAATGTTCGAACGCGATATTTCCTTTAGCATGCTGATAGTAGAGAATAGATATTTGATGAATATTTGTTTGTGTATTGATTTGATAATAACTCTAAATACTGTGGGCGTCGATTTACAGAAAACCAAGTTCTAATAAAGTTGAATGAATTTATATGAATTTTATACTGAATCATTAATGTACAGCTTAGTAGGGAACATGAAAAACTATATATATTGTTAGGAAGATTTTTAATATTGGACCTTGTTGCAAATAGCAAGAGCGCCCTCTTTGGTAATGAGAACACATTTTTTGTGACGTCATGCTTACATCACCATCAAGTGCATAGTGTTAGCTTTCAAGTACCGTTTTGTTTCTGACCAGTTTGCTTGTTTTAACCCTGAGATATGTTCAGTTAACAACGAAAAGGTAAAATCGCAAATGTGCTCTTTTATTACAGTCAATGTGCAATCAGACCCTGCTCCCGTTAAAGTAACACACATTGATGCCACCATTTTTTCTTTGCTTGCAAGATATCTCGAGATCAAAAACAAGGAATTTGAACAGAACAAACAGCATTTGAAAGCTAAAACTTCGCCCGTTGATTTTGACGTAAACATGTGTCACAGCAGTATACTAACTGTCAAAGAGGGCTGCTTTTCACTTGTACAATTTTTTTGAGAAGTGCAGCAGCATGTCTAAAAAAATGTGGGCAAGTAAAAGCGCCCTCTTTGGCAATTAGAAAATACTCTTGTGACATGAGGCTTTACATCAACGTCAAGGGGCAAGGTCTCAGCTTTCAATGCCATTTGTTCTGTTCAATTTGCTTGTTTTAATCCTAGAGATATCTTGTAAACAACAAAAGGGTGGACATCACAATTGTGTCACAGTAAAATGGCAGCAATGTAATTTCACCCTTTCTTATTTAAATAAAACGTATCTCAACGATTATAACAAGCAAATTGAACAAAACTAAGGTTATTTGAAAGCTAAGACTAATCTCTTGACGTTGATGTTAAGCATAATATCACAAGAGTACTTTCTAAGAGTGATAATCGTCATTGAACTTTCAGTACATTGGATATGATGAGTGGTCAGTGTACAGTGTTTCATCAGATCAAATACTGTATAATTTTGTAATACAATCTGTGTGGACAATAATGGATTAACCAACAAGGATTTACACAGTGAGTTGGAGTCATGTACATTATGTTTTGGATGGTTTAGCAGATATTTCTTCATGTTAATATTTGAACTGTGAGTACTCATCCAGCTGCCAGAGGCCTGACTAGTCCCATCTACTTGATTTAGCGTATCTTTTGACTGTTCAAATCACCTCTAAGTACTGCCTGAAGTTTGTAAGGTGCTCACGCATCATCAGACGCCCGGCAATCAGAACAATACACGATTACCCCGTCTTCCAGTGCACCTATTCACGCTGGCCCCAGAGCAGCAGGTGTTTGCAGAAGCCTGAACAAAGAACAGTCTGCATTGTTGATAGATTATTCCGCTATGGGTACCAGGAAACAAGAAGCAGCTCATAAAAAGAAATGCGGAGGACGATGAGCTCTTCAAATGCGCATTACCACTTATGGTGTAAAGCCATTGACACCAACAATGGTTGATCTCAAATCCAGCATCGAAAAGGCAGGATGGAACAAATTCCATGATATGGCAGTGCAAATTGGATGCTGCTCAACACAGCAAGTGACAAGGCTTGAAACACAATTTCAGGCTAGCATAACAATATCAAGAACTTCGTTCGACTCTAATAGACAAGAACAATAGTTCGCGGTCGTAACTGTGTGCGAGTCTATGGATCAAGGAGACATGCACATGAAAACACCGATACCCTCGTGTGCCAGGTAAGGCAACAGAAAAAACTTGGCGTGGATCTACAATCACATCACATTGACCGAAGTCACGCGGAATGCGCAACGGAACAATACCAAGAATAGGGGGGCCAGCTCGCACCTAGACCAATCCAGTTTAAGGCTGACAAAGCTACAATACCGGCATATGTTGATCGCAAACAGGAAGTCGCTCACACGAATACAGGCCAATGGCATACAGGAAGATCTTCACTGAATAATCGTAAACTTCTCAACGAAGGCCCCAGCAAGCCTGAAGGTCCCAAGCAGCGGTGGTTTATGGACGGATCGAATATATGTGTCATAGCCATGCGAATGGACAGGAGAACTAGAAAAAATCATCAAATGCATCGAAGACCTGGACTATCTGTGATTGACTGAGATATTGAACATCAAACATATGAAGAAACGATTTATACTCGTTTTTTTTTTTTTTTTAATAAACATGTATACCACAAACTTAAATATAAATTGTGTCGTACTTAATGTATCGTACTGGCTCTCGTTCTGCAGTATGTTCGTATTTTTATTTAATTTTTTTTTTTTGATATTGATTTTCGTTTATGTATACTTACTATTATATTGTCGATGTCTATCTCCTATGTTGATATGTTTGGCTTCGTTCGTTTTGTCTCCTTGTCAGATTTACATGTAATCGTATAATGTAATCAGAAGCCAATACATCTTTGGATATTACTGTGTTAATAGATATCAAACCTACTCCTTTTCCTATGTTTAATGAAGTGATCCCCTGAATAATATTGATCCAGGATTTAGCATGGTCTTGTAATCTCTGTGAGTCCACCCTCATTTATTGCCCCCTGATGATTTTACATTCTCACAACAAACCGGACAGAATTCGTCTTATTCATTTTACTGCTCGTAGTATTTCTAAAAATTTGAACGCTATCAGATTTTTGTTGTCACTGGAAACACTCTTTTACTGGTTATTGGCAATATCTGAAAACTTGGATTACCGTGAGACGCCTGTATTCCATTTTATTACTGGTTTATACATTATACATTTGCGATAGATTATCTGGACGAGGCAGAGGTGTTGGTCTCTTTGATAAAATGATATTTTATTTAATGTTCGAACCGATATTTCCTTTACATCTGATAGTAGAAAGATGAATTTTGTGATATTTCGTTGTTAATTTGATTGATAATAACTCTAAATTATACTGTGGGCGTTGATTATACAGAAAACCCAGTCTAATGTGATCGAATTAATAGAATTTTATAACTGAATGCATTATGTACACTTAGTAGGGAACATAAAAATATATATATTGTAAGGAGATTTTAATATTGAATTGTTGAAATACTTAGATAATCAGATGCTTGTAAGTTATTAAATACTAATTTTTTCATTTGGTTTTGCATCATCTCATTCGAGGCAACTCGTATTACTTAAACAGTGAAACCTTATTTGATAATCATATTTACAACGTTTTGAATACTGAACCATTGATTGTGGTTTTATTAGCGTTGATATAACAGACCATTTCCCATATTTTTTATTTCTAAAAAGCCCCCAAAGAACAATAATATATCCCACAAACTTACTCTCCGCAACATCACAAAAGAAGGTATAACCGTTTATTACAACATAAATTATATGAACAGATTGGACACAGTGTATAATAATCATGATGCGAATAAAGCATACGATACTTTTATAGCCAAATTAACTCATTTAATATAATGAAGTATTTCCATTAACAAAAAGTCCAAAAGAAAGTATCACGAAACACGTGGGTAACACCTATATTTTGCGTTGGTATTAAGAAGAAACATAATTATATAAATCTTCCCTTCCACTTAGGACTGCTCTAAAGAAAAGAAATACAAAGAATATAGAAATAAAGTTAATAATCTAATTGCGGAATGCAAAAAAGGATATTATTTTCTAACTAAAAGATAATCAAAAGCATAGCTATACTTGTCATATTTGTAAAGCTCTTTTATTGTAATAAACCGACCAGAAAATGAACCACCTGCTTATTTTTAATTTCAATGATGCAAAGCTAACTGATCATCCCAACTAATTGCCATGAATTCACTCGCTTTTCATTAATTGTGTAAGGAAGCATTATCATGTAATGTACACACCAGTTTGATTCAAATTTAAAGGAGATTATCTTTGTGATATCTTCCCTCGGCTCGATTATTTTTAAGCATGCAATTTCAGAATGTTGAATTGTTGGATGTGTGTAAAACTTTAAAACAACGTCTATTCTTGTGGATTGATAATTTAAATTGTACACATTTTGAAACAAATTATATTTCTATTGTTAAACCCCTAGCCTGCATATTGTTCAATCTTTCATTGTCAACCGTACTGTAACGCAAGATAAGTTAAATAATACGCAAAAATACTCCAATAATATTTAAAAAAATGACCCACAGTAATGAAAAACTATCAGACCTATTCCGTTCTGGCCTGTTATATCAAAACTTCTAGAAAAATGTGTATACAATCGTGTCTCTTCATCTCATATCTACCAATATACTACTTAAGTGTCCAATATGGTTTCAGGCGTTTCCATTCAATACAATGCTGTTATGTGATTTACAAGACAAAATTATCTCTGCTATTACTCTTATAAATTGGCAATGGCATATTCATGGACTTTATCAAAAGCTCGATATAGTTTGATCAACATATAGGTTAGCAAAGTTAGAAATATTATGGGTATACGGGGTTTTATTTATAAATATATTTTCTCCTTAGCAATGGTTTAGAAACTACTTGTCTAATAGATTTCATATATAATCGTTAATAATTGTTTCCTTCTGAATTATATTCATTGCATTACCATGTGTACCACAGAGGTCTATATTGGGGCCCTTTGCTATTTTTAGTATATATTAATGGATATTGTTCAACGTTCCAAAGTGTTTGATTATAAAGTATGCGAACGATACTACGCTTGTTTATATACCCAAGCCAGATCATGAGATATAGAAATAAGAATAATAAATGAATTGGATAAAGTATGTAAAATTGGTTTGAAAGTAATTAAGTTAGGCAGTTAATCTCACCAAAACAGCATCGTTATCATTTCATAATAAGGCAGTTAATGAACATAAGTTTTGATGACATATTCCTTGTTGTATAAATCGATTCTTTTAACAAAGCTGCCATTGTAAATTTTCTTGGTGTACATTTTTCATAAGTAATATGCATTGGGATAAACACATAAGAATGTTGCCAAATAAGGTTCCAAGATGTCTAGGTATATTGTCTAAACTTAAGAATATTCTTCCAGAATCACGCTCCTTTTTACTTAGTAATGGCTTTATGTTAGCGCAATATTTAACATATCTGTGAGTATGTGATGGGGAAATTTATAACGCACAACAAAATTAAATGTTTTACACAAATTACAAAAGAAAGCATTACGGCTTATTGTACAGAAGTCACTATCGTTTCAGCTTCAGCCCCCATTATTTTAAGAAACTAATACATTGAAATATATATGATTTATACATATTACTATATTGCGATTCTTGTTTGCTGTTTATTTCAAAAATATGTTCCCTGTAAAGTATATCTCAAAATGTTTATACCGAAATAGCCAATTCACATTATACTAACGGAATTGCAATAAATTTCATGATGTGGGTAGTAAAAACAGAACTATGCCCAAACATCTGTGGCGTCACAATTTCCGTCACTTTGGTTCACAATTCATAGATATTCGAACTGTGTAATAGTCCACATTTATTTAAGGAGATGCTGTTGAAATATCTTCTATCAGAGTGATGTATAATTGCTCGCTATGTAATCTACTTTCTGATACATTGTCCTTTCTGGATTTGTTTTCTGTTATGTTTTTGTCTACAATGTTTCTGTTATGTGTAATGTTTGTCTTTGCATGGATGTTACGTTACTTACTGGTACTTTTTAAAGGGGAACTTATGCACCACAAGGCCATCGCTTTATTCAAGATTCTTCTAGGGTGTTTTTCCATTTTCATTATTTTATAGATGGTTGTAAATTGATTTAATAAGTTGTTTGTCGTTATATCAACACCCGATGGTATTGTTTTAAATGATGATGAAATAAATGAATATTGAAAGTTGAAATTGAAATTAATTGCAAGAGGGCGTTTTTCACTTGCAGCAAATTTTTTTGACACACTGTAGGCCTGACTCATCGAATAAAGCAGACCAAAAACAGCCAAACATAAACTGTCTAAGTTCTAACTTATATCAAGGAGGCTTCAATCCCCATGCTGTATCAATAATATTAATGAAGAATGGGCATAACTAATTTTAACTTTGGAGTGAGACAGTCACGTTATATAAAAGACATGCAAAATAATGCATGTTTTTTCACCAATTCGAGCCAGTTTTGTTCTTATTGTTGGCCGTCATCGCTCTACCTTACAGACAAGAAATTGCGCTTGATATGGTGTATTTCCTGCACAATGTAAACAATTCCTGCAGTCTATCTAATTACGGATATGTTGAGAGTAATCATGGTCAATATGACCTTGTTTGCATTATATTTATTTTCAACAAACGAAGTGTCAGTAAGACTCAGTGCAGTTGAAAACATCAGTGCTGTGTTGGCTCTGTTACGCCGAGAATCATAGACTTCTCATATCTGTTTTTGGCTTTTTTAAACAGGAAACTATATCTCTGGTAAGGTTCACTTATTAATTTATCATGCAAACGAAATTTAGATGTATTTTTTTTAACAGCAAGATTTTACATGAAATTAAGGCCCATGTCATAGCACACAATTCAGGACTGTACACTGCATGACTGGATGGCCCACTGTCACAGGTCAACTTAATCACAGAGAGATGTAAATTAGTCTGGAATGCAGAAACCAATATCACGAACATGGACTGCTCTAGGTGGCATAATCTTACAGATTGGAAGGGAAAACAAATGCTGTATTGTTCCACACTCTCATGGCTGTTTCCTGTTGGCATTATGGGATGGTCATTAGCTGCACCCTTTTTATATTTTAGTCAAAAGGGGTTTTCATCCTGTCATGACAGTGAGACCTTTAAAGGGTAGTACATGATTAGGAGAAGTCAAAAAGCTTCATGAACACAAATAGGTGAAAAAATCACACCAATATACACTGGATACATAGCAGGCTACAGGAATATTGTCTTGCTTTGTTTGCTTGAAGAAAAACAAACAGTCAAAGTGGAATGAAACCCAGACATCTTCCTTATTCAGAGAATACAGAACAAGCAAGGAGGAATTCGTGAAAGTTTCACCAATTTGGTTGGATGGTTAAGAGTTATGACGTTCGGGTTTATTTAATCGCTTTGTTATGGAGGATTCTTAAATTGGCGACTCCATCGGCTTTTTTTAGATCAAAGGGTGGAGAACTTTCTATTGGTTTTGTACACACTTTTTTCTAAACAGTATCGTCATTTCTATTTAAAATGCAAATATCCGGTTCACTTTTGCTGTTGTGGAAGTAATCAAGGCAGAAATGATTCTACATGTTTTTAAACATTCATGCTTACTTTTTACGGCCTGACACTTAGAAACTGTAATTATGTACAAATGCGCAATAGGAAGTTCTCTAAGACCTTTCATCTAAAACATGGGTAGAATGCCAATTTCTAAGGATCCTCCATAACAAAGATGAAACTACCCTTGAACAATCATAAGCTCTAGAACCGTTCAACCGAGTTTTGCTTAAACTTTTAGCGTTTTCCCTCTTGTATTGTTCTATATTCTGTGCAATTCAGGCCAGACGTCTGGTTTTCATTTTTCTTTAATATTACCAGTGTTGAATTAATCTCCCGCTGATAGAATTGATCGCGCATAGAAGCTATTAACACGACATTCATCATCACAGTGCTATGATAATAAGTGTGGCAACAAAGAGGAAAATTATGATATTGAATTTTCAAAACAGAAAGTATTAAACAGTGTATTCCATGAGCATTGTGGCTTAAAATCGAGATTATTTCCAATCTTGCCAGATCTCTGTTAATTTGAACTATAAATCACCCCATCCAAACACATCATGTCTTTTAAGACAAGAAGTTGTATCAATAGTAAGGTTTAAGGTTATTCGCACAGTCAAAATAGCGCATAACAATACCGTTTTCACAGAATTTTCAGTCACATTTTATATTAAAAAATCCTGTAATTCAATCGTAACTAACAGTAGACCTCCTCAGACGCTCTGGTTTAATAGTATGTTGAATACTTTTTTCCCAAAAGTCGTTAAGAATCTATAGTACTATGTGAAAAATTTCAACCTTAAACACCTCGTGTAAGCAATGTTTTCACTAAAAATGAGATGCATAATTGTTTGGACTGTAAGTGTATCTGAGTGGGTAAAAGAATGGAGAACAAAAACATTTCATGATAATCGTTCCTGCTTTAATAAAGTGAAAGTGGCATGAATACCTGCTTTCACCATGTATAACCCCCCCCCCCCCCCCATAGTAATGAAAAATCGAAATGGTAGGATTCTACATTCACATGTATTATTATCGCATACACAAGCAAAGCATTAACTTTCGAATGTTTCCCTACAAATAGGTAAATATCAAATAGGCTCAGTTATAGAGTTAAACGCATAATGCGAAAGTAAATACTCTCGACGCGTTGAATGCTCACATTACGTACGCAGTCACGCAAGTAAAGTTTACAGGGAAAGTCACAGATTTTCGAGGCCGATATTTTATGACAAATTTGTATCTCTAAAAGCAATAATAAATGATGTTGATCGCCATACTGCATGTTTTTTTTTAACAATGTAAGCTATTTTCCTTTAAATGTCAACGTTTTTTGGCGACAGTATGAGCGAATAGAAACGTATCAACTAACAAGGCGACACAATACCTATCTCCAACTAGTTCCTCATTCGTTGTTGAAAGCGTAGTCCATCTTCCGCTGGTCGCATAACATGTCCATAGCGTACGGCGGGGGGAGGGGGTGGGTGTTCCACACATCGCCTTTTTACGAAAAACACCCGCCTTTTAGCTGAAAAATCCCTTTGCCCAAAATGCTGCTTACCCTATGACGCTGATAGGTACATTACAAAAGAATTTATATCTTTTCAATGATAAGCAAAGTGTGGGGTTAATGCTTTTGCTGTCAAATATTTCATGATCAAAATATGCGTTTATTATTCTTACTAAACAATTGCCATCCCGGCCGAGAGAACTCTCCAGCTTAGTGTATACATCGCAGTTTTTTCGACCGAATTTTTGTTCATGAGACATTTTATACTTCCAATTATTGTCAATGCCCTTTTAAGGTAAACAACTTAAGTGTCTGAATAGCTTTTGGCAAAATAAGTTATCATATATTATCTGTAAATACCGACCAATATTCATAAGTTGTGCTCATGTACTATAATTTAGTGAAATATTTGGCGTTGTCAGTTAGCATTATATCGCGCCGA